>PITA01002858.1:134313-151325 GCA_004023965.1 Spilogale gracilis | reverse complement strand
AGGTATTACAGAGAAGATGTAAGAGCATAATGATATGGGGAAGAGTTATAAGGAAAAACAAAAGGATATGCAAAGCAAGAAAGAATGATTCCAAATCATGTTAAAGCTAAGAGAGAATGTGGCTCTGACATGGCAGGACATACGATGGTAGCTGTTTCTAAGAGTGATCAAGTAATAGTCAAAGAACCATATATTAAAGTTCAAGAACTAACACAACAGATTTTTTTTTGAAAAATGTTTCTTTTTGTATATTTTGGATACTAACCCTTGATTATCTCTGAACTTAGATTTTGCATGTGAAGTTTGATGGGACAGCTGAGCACATATATGCATGGGCAGAGGAGATTTGGCAATAGGTATGCCCACCATTCCTTGCCACTCCTGCCATCAAGAACTTGTGATGTTCCATAAGCATAGAATTCTGGTGGATCCATGATGTGTGGGAGTGCCATTGGACTCAAAGCCCGCACATGGTACGTGTGTGAAGTCTATGACTCAGTAACTGCTGGGTGCTAACAATCTCAAAAGGCCACACTTGGCCATTCAGGCCAGAACTTGCTTAAAATGTAGAAGAAAATGTCTTTCTAAGACACATTGGTGAACAAGGAATCCTTTCATATCCTTTCTTATGTTACTTCCCTGAATTAGCTTAGCACTTACACTGAAAATTATGACATAGAAAGAAAGAAAACAATTGCCAGTTCCCTTTCCTTTCAGCCCTTACTTACACAGCAGTAAACTAAAGGTAGAAAGCTTTGGTAGAAAGTGTACAAATCAAGAAGTGAAATAAGATTAGTTGAGTTTACGTATGGTGACAGTAGATAACACATTTTCAAAACACTACAACACGTTGAGAAAGAGAAAGATTACTGGGGAAAAAATAGCTTTATACTTTGATACCTTGAAAAGCACCTTATTTCTGGTTTTTGAGTAGGACCCTCTTGCACTGGGCTTTGCAAATTATGTAGCCAATCCTCTTCACAAAATACTAGTTGTAGTATCTGAAATTACATATTCCATTCAAACTGATGGCTCTATGGAGTAGCAGGCCCATAAAGAGAACTTTGAGATGGAAAAAGTTATAAATATCAAGAATGAGGAAGAAAATAAAAAGAAGTTTTTGTTATGAACAACAAAATGGCAAGAAAATGAGCAGAATCTGAAAAATTATAAGGATTATGGAATATCATATACAAGCAAATTTAATAAATCTTAAGAATTAGATGGAGTATATCATTCTTGGAATATGCAGAGATATAGATTGAGCACAAAATAGATGTAAAATAATAAAGGTAAGATAAAAATGTTAAAAATCAATGATTTACTTTGAATCATAGAACTTCCATCCACACAGGTTAGGACTACCAAACCCCTTCTACAACAATTCTGTTTCATTGACTCCCCCATTAATCTATGCATATCACAGCATGGAGACTTCCTTATGACCAATGGGCTCAGACATAAAAACTCCCACCTGATTTACATGGGTATATGCAGTGTATGTCAGTGCCAGCCAAAAGTGAACAGCTAAAGCATTACAGCATGAGCCAGGAATGACTGTAAAGGACAGTGGTGAGGGAAAATAAGATTTCCTAAGTGGTGAGTTAAAATAGCTATCATATAGAAATGTATATTCAACTGTACCATCATTCAAGAAGGGTAAAATGAAGTTGCATACAGAGTCCAGTGTTCCTCCAGCTCCCACTACTGATAAAGTTTAACATTCTGCATGCTGGCAACAAAGAAATGTACATAAAACCTAGCTCTCAAAATTCAAAACAGAATAAAGAAAGGTGAGTTTGGATCTGAAAACCATTGCATTGATACCTGCTGCATTCCACTCTTTTGGCATACAGTTTTCTTATGCATTTTTCTACACATGTGGTTCCAGTTCAGGGAATCAGTTTTGGTCTCTGGTGTTGACAAATAAGAGTCTGAGCAGCAGCATTAATTAAGTCGTCTTGGGAAGGAAAAGTCCACATTTATGAGCCCATGCATAATGTCCATTTCTGCCACCATGGAAAATTTGTTATGGGCCTATTGAGGGATGGCTAGGAAGTGAGGCTGACTGATAGCCACAGAGAACATTATTTTTTCCCACCTAATTAAGATCCCCTTTGCAGTGGATGCCTTTTGGTGCACATTTACATGGAGTATAATATCTTCACAGTACTTTCTAGTTTGAGTGGTTCATCCACATAGCTCTTCCCTGAGGGGTTCACCCACATAGCTCTTCTTTAGTATTCCTTGTCACCAATCTTCTAACCCTGTTCCTCCCAAGTCCTGAACATCCACCCAAACTCTAAGCAATTGCCAATGAACCTTTATAGATCTGTACTTCTGTACATCTCACCCTTCAGGCAAAGTGAACCCCCAACACACTGCTTAAAGTTTTGCTCACTAGGTGTATTTTATCTGAAAGTTTGTCTTCTCAGGTAGAAGCTATAGTGCAAGAAAAATCTGCCCACTAATATAAAGAACATGAAACATGTCTGTCTTGGCTTGGACTCTGAGTTGGAATAATCATCATCCATATTTATGGATGTTTTGAAGTGTATTTTTATTTCATGAGACTAGGAAGCCAGAATGAAATATATTAATGAGAAAACATATCAGTTTATGGCAATGCCACTGGATTTCTTATCACTACCAAATCAAAACCTTTATTGGATGGACATGATCTCTATCCAGATCAAATATTATTCCCATAGATTAAGCTCAGCTGACTAGAAGTTCACCTGTCAAAATGACAAAACATAACACTGGTGAAAAATTCATCATGAATGAGTTTCAAAAGGCAACAAATTCACTGTATTAGAATCCTCTCATTCTTTTAACTTTAGATACTGAAGAGTTAGACCCTGACTTAAATGTTTGGTATTACCAAATACACAAAAGTCTTAAGTGCATAAAATTGAGAGGTTCTAAAAAGTGAAAAAATATTTTGAAAGGAGAACCAATTCACAATGTCCATAGATAAATTGTTATTCATTCAAAATCAACAAGAGGCTGAATGTACAGCATAAGAAGCAAATTATATGCACTGAAAAGAAATAATTAATATAATATAGATCTGAAAAATATTTGTAATACAGCATAGAAAAATTTTTTAAAAGAAAACTAAGGACAAAATTTTGAGTCACTGAGGATAAAATTAGGATTACATTTTAAGAAGGTATTTCAGGAAAAAGAAATAGAGAATGGGAAGGAAATATAATTCAAACAGACTATAATTTTAAGAATCAATTAAAAACATTATTCTCTGTATGAAGTGTCATAATAAGTCCTGAACAAGATAAAAATAAATGCATACTTGACATGTCATACTGAAATCACACAACTCAATGGCAAGAACAATATTTAAAAGTTTTTAAATACCTCACCTTTCACCTCCAAGAGCTGCAGTTCTAGCTCATGCAACACGGCTCTTGGGTTTCAATTCCCACTCACTTTTAGCAGGAGAATGTCATTACTTTCTTGGAAACTGAACTATGTTTTTAGATAATAAAGTGTATTTTAATATTTTATTCTGATGTTCAAGGTATTATCAGAAGAAACTTTGAGATAATTCAAATTCAGCATATTGCCAAAAATGGAAGTCTACAATTTAACTTTGAATCCCAAATATTAATTACCAATTATTGATTGAAAATTTTATCATATATTTCTTATAGTACTTAGTACTTACCTGCCACTAGGTTTTGATGTCTCCCATCTCACTATTATGTAAACTTCTTAGAAGTAATGTATTTGGTCTCTTGTTCGTTGCTGTACCCTCAGCCCAAAGAGTGGCTGACATATAATAGACACTTAATACTGATTTTTTAATAAATGTATAATGAATAAATGAGTTCAGAAATTTCTTGTTAACCTAATAATTCCCATACTCTGAAATCCACATGTGAGTGAAATCATATGAAGACTCTTTCAATTTTTATCCTACTTGCTATGTATCAACTTTTCTGTGGGTAAATGGGTAGGTGTGCAATTTTTGCCTCCAGATAATCCTTCCTTTGAAATTAATGTTTCTGGAAGCTAAAATTCATGAAAATTGTTTCTTGTATTAAGTTGTTTTATTCAGAAAAACTTATCCTTAAACCTTAGTAAAATAGAGTTATAATAATAATCTATTTAGAGAGATGATGGAGAAGACAAGTTATTTTATTAGTTTAATTACTCATTTCCCCAGGACAGTCTTACATCCCACTGGCCTATTCTTCTGATACACTTTCATTTCCCTTCTCAATTACTAATTATTTACATCTACCAAAATCCATTTTCTTCATGTTCTTCAGAACGCTCCTCATGTACTAAAAATATAAATGCTAAATATGGTGGGGTAAAGTCAGTATGACTACAAGAAAAGAGAATAATACTTAAAAGGACAGAGTTCTCCTACTGTCCTCTAGGTTACCCCTTATCTAGGTAAGGGGTAACCTAGAGGACAGTAGGAGAAGGAAAGTAAATGGGAAGTAGGGTAATCCAGGGAGAGAAATGAAACAACAGAGACTTTGGACACAGAAACAAACTGAGGGACTTGGAGGAGGGGGATGGGGGGATAGGAGAGCCTGGTGGTGGGTACTGAGGGCACCTATTGCATGGAGCACTGCGTGTGGGAAATGGGGAATGAATCTTGGAACACTGGAAAAAAAATTAAGTAACAATAACAAAAAAAAGGACAGAGTTAACTGTTCTCACAGGTATCAGAGAGAGGATCACCACATGCCATGCAGCGCCATGGGGGAAGCAGATTTTGATCAGGTGGTAGAAGACAGAAGATAGGGAGAGGATGAGCCAGAGTTTATTGGGATTTCCAATGGAAAAGCAAGTTAAGGCAGAGTAAACAGTTTAGGACTGCTAGTTTGAGTAATTGCTGTGGGTTTTGGCCTCTAGTTGCCTAGAACCTCCGGCCCAAAGATGATTTAGGGGCAGAAGAAATACTGGGTTGGCCTGTGAGAGTTAGGTAAGGAAGCTATTAGGGCTATAGACTGGATTTATTGGTTTGCATATGAAAGACCATGCCTGAGCCCTTTTCTGTATCTAAGTAATGGTTGGCCTTGGAAGGGGCAGTTTCTTCCCAGCCAGAAAGCATTTTAAGATATCAAAACATTAATAAATACTTATACACCTCAGCTTAATTTCACTGTATTCTGTCAAAAAAATATGAAAATCTCGTCCTCTGAGTCAATTCATAAGTAGAAAACAAAAATTGCAGATAATTATGCACAGCTTTTGAATTGGATTTTAATTTAGGTGGCAATGTTGGACACCGTATAAAAGAGATCAGAACTTTACTAATCAGAAAATAGGAAAGAGTAGGTGTATAGATATTCTATCTGAAGATATAGTTCTTATTGTTGTTTTCTAAAGATTTGAGTCAGATAAAATCTTTGTTTGTGCATGATTTAGGTCACAATTAAATGCTAAGTTAATTAAGCCCCCCAGTAGTCATATTCCTCTAAAAACAAACAAAGATAAGACAGGAAGTTCTCCAAATGGCACTTCTCTAGATTTAAAAGATATTTTGAATCCTCCAGATGGAGGTGGTTGGCTTCAAATATTGATGTGCAGTCTTGATGTGCAGATGGGCTTTCTCCTGCCTTTCACCTGTATATCTAACTCTCTGTTGAAAATCTCAATAATAATAGCTAAATAACATGTTCAATGGATTCACTATTTATTACCCTTCCCTTTTCCCCCAAATACAAAATACCTGATTCTCTTTCTATATTGAACATCTATCTTGTTCATCCTCTACCATACTTTATATGCTTCTGATTGTCAGTTCCTATCCCCCATGCACCATATACTATGTCTTGATTCCTTTAACTCACTCTCACCTCTAATGTCACTGCCTTAGTTCATGCCATAATTATCTCCCACCTGGTTTAACTGGATCCTTACACCCAGATGAAGTCATATTCTTTTCCTAAGTACTTTCATATATTTTTAGAATTAGGGCCATTGTACCCATTACCATATTGCTTAATTGAGTCTTTCATTTCAAGGTAAATTAATCAGTATCTTTTTTAGCAAGCAATCAACAAAATAACAATATAAATGTTGTAATACACATTTACATAAATCTGTATTCTCTGCAATTTCTTCTAACAATTTTTGAAAGGAACCATAAATATTTCTGAAACTTCCAGGAGAACTGACTGGTAAATAGTTTCCAATTAGGTTATCATTTAAAAAAGGCTGATGATGAAAATGGCTGTCATCTTGTTGTAAATATATAACCTCATTATTATAAAATATTGGCTGCCTACTATACACAGCAGTTTAATGTCCGTCCCTTTGACAAACAAGGTCTATGTTGCCTTCCTTTGAATCTTGTGAATATTTTGATAGAGGTGAAAGAAATGGCCATTTGTGACTTTTAAGGTTAGGTAATAAAGGGCCTGTTTCACTTAAATATTCATTCTTTGTTAAATATTCATTCTTCATTAAATATTCATTAAATGAATATACACATTCAATCACTGGAGTCCTGAGTGCTGGTGTAAGAAGTCCAACTACCCAGAGATTGTCATGCTGGGAGAAAATCCAACCTACATGGACATGAGGCATTCTGACTGTCTGCCTCAAGAGAATCCAGTGTTCAAGTCATACCATCCCATGCACAAGATATGTGACTTAAAGTCTCCAGATGAGTCCAGGCTCCAAGTGTTCCAGTGACCCTAATTATCAGAAACTTTCAATCTTAGCTCCCATTCATCACAGAATAAAGACTAAATCTTTGAAGTCAGAATCTGTAAGCATAATGTAAGAATTTTCTGTTTAACACCACTAATTTTGAGGGTAGCTTTATGTGCAGCAGTAGAAAATTGAAGTGTATGTGTCTCTGTGTAGATAGATAACTCTTTCTAGATATATTTACATATTATAAAATTGTATATATTGTTATACTTAGATGAAATTTATTTAGGTATCTTTATATATATATATATATATAGTCAAATATATATTTGCTTATATATATATATAGTCAAATAACAGATAATATTAATAGATGTAAAGGGTAGGTGATTTAGATGGCCGTTCTAGTTGTGTGCAACTAGTCTTAGCTGTGAGGAAGTCATTTAACCCCTTAATATCAAGTTTTCAAGTTTTACATTTTTAAAAGAAGAAAAATGATGTTTCTGCAAAAGTTTCTACAGTGCCAGCATCAAATCATATAATATATGTGAAAGCCCTTTTTTAAAAAAAGATTTTATTTATTTGACAGAGAGAAAGATAGCCAGAGAGGGAACACAAGCGGGGGGAGTGAGAGAGGGAGAAACAGGCTTCCTGCCCAGCAGGGAGCCTGATGTGGGACTCAATCCCGGGTCTCCGGGATCATGACCTGAGCCGAAGGCAGTTGCTTAAACAACTGAGCCACCCAGGCACCCCTGAAAGCCCTTTTTAAATGAAAAGACTGATTGGAAGAAACTATTTTTTTTCAAAGCAAATACGTAATTTAAAAAAAAGTCATGGTATCAGGTAGGTGCCAAATTAATGCCCATATAACAGTTATTTCTATAGATTTGCAGATTGAGAAACACATATGATGTCATGGACTATGATTATAGTCTGCCAGTCAGAAGCACTGTCAGGAAGAGTAAGGCACTAAGCAAATCTGTAAGTTTCTTGCACTGAAGTTGAAACTAAGTTTAAGAACTAGAACTATTTGAATGTTTTATGAAAGTACTATTCAGAAATATAAACTCTGCCTTTTCCAATTTTTTTGAGAGAAAATCCTACATGCTTGTTACAAGGCTGTCCTAGTTTCTGATTCTCATCTGCACAGCTCTAAAGGGAATCTGAAAGGTCACAACATTAACTTTCCACTGATGTTTCCCTTGACCACTAAGACAATCCCTCCACTCCCAATTTAGTCTTCCTATCTTAGTTAATAGAAAAGCCCTCCCCACCACCTTCCATTTGCACAGGACCTAAATCACAATCCCCCATGAACCTTTTATATCTCTCATAAATCACAACTCACTGCTATTTTTTCAACAAGTCTTATTGGTGCTACCTGCAAATATATCCAGGATCTGACCATTTATCACCAACTCCATTAGTACTATTTTGGTCTAAGCCACCATCTCCTGCATTTTGAAATAACAAACTAACTGTTCTCCATAATTCCATACTTGCCTCAAGTAAAGTCTAAATGAGGCAACCATTATGGTCCTTTTCAAGTATCAATCAGATTATAGTCTTCGCTGTTGAAATTCTCCAATGGCTTTCCATCTTATTTATGGAGGAATTCTATTATTACCTATACAGTCTGGTTCCTGTTCTCTTAAATGTTGTCATCTTCTAATATTATCAACTTCTGTCACTCCACACTAGCAACCACATCTTTTTTTTTTAAAGATTTTATTTATTTATTTGAGAGAGATAGAGAAAAAGGGGGGGTGCAGAGAGAGACAGACAAGTAGACAGATGCAGAATTCCATCCCAGGACCCTGAGATCATGACCTGAGCTGATAGCAGATGCTTAGCCAATTAAGGCAGGCACCCCAATACTGTATCTTCAATCTTCCAGGCATGCAACCATTTCAAGAGTTTGTAATTGTTATTTCTCTACCTAGATATTTCAACTCTCTTAGTTCTTCATTTCAATGTTATTTTCTCAGTGAAACACTTAGTGAGTACTTTTACTGAACTTATGAAAATTTTCAAATATTTACAAAAGCAGAGATTGTGTTATAAACAATCACGTACATATTACATGGGTATAAAAATTATAAACTCATAATCAATCTTACTTCATCTATGTTCCCTCTTATCCTTGAATTGGATTGAAGATTATTTTCAAGAGTATGCCAGACATCATATCATTTCATTCATAAGTATGAATATACGTCATATTTATTCCACACTACTTAAATACATATATCCCACATTAGGCAGCATGCATTTTTTTTACTTGTCTTATTTTTCTCCAGATCACTTATCATTATCTAATATTCCATATTAAGTCATCATCTGGTTCATTTTTTCCTCTCTGAGTGACATTAGAATGTATGATCCATGAGGAGTTTTATACCTTTTGTTCACAGCTATACCTACAGTGATATTATGATAGTAATGACACATTTGATGCTCAACAAACATTTGATGAATAGGAAAATTTATTCTCTAGAGCTCAAAAAGATGGTATTATGTGACTTGTCTTTACTAAACATACATTGTCCCTCATAGCTGCACATAAAATGTGTATACTTCCAAATGATGAATCTAGCACTTCAAGGATAAAATTATATGCTGGTGAGGAAAGAGGTTTATTTTTCATTATCCTTACAAAGAGGGTGAACACATAGCATTTATTTTCTAGCTTACTTGAAGGTAAGATTAAAATGCTTTAAAAACATTCAATTTACATTTCTGAAAAAGGAACTATCAATCACATATTCAACCTAACCATACATGCATGCACCTGCCAACAGACAAATATCTTCATTAAGCCTATGGTGGAATGTATGCATGTGGAAAAATACTGCATTCACGTCACTAAATAAAGAAAGAGAATTTTTTTTTGTACAAATGTGCCTACTGGTATTAGTACTGAATACTAATAACCTATCAGTGCCCTGAAGTGACTAAATATAGCCAAAGTGTGCTTGCTGTTTCAATCATTTTAAGTAATTTCAACAAATGCAAGTATTTCATAATTCATTTTTCATTCAGAGAGGTTTTCTGCATGGTTTCCTTGGGGATTCCTTTAGGACTAGTTTTTCCTTATTATACTTTGCACATAGCCTTTGGCTTATTGTGAGTTTTCATGGTTGATTTGTATGAATGCAGGATCATATACTTTCATTTCAGTTCATTATTTCTGGCCTTAGCATGACCTTCTGATTTTGTTTTTATTGCCCTTTTTTCCATCATCAACAATCCTGGTTTTATTGAAATAGTGCAGTCATGTTAGCAACTTTGGAAAAATAAGGTAATTGAGACTCATTTTAGTTTCAACATCAGTACTTTGAACCAAAAAGTTAGGCTACTTTACAAAGCATTTGAGTGTACAATGATCATATATAAAAATGAATATATGAAATGATGTAAATCGGAAGACAGAATTATAGACAACATTATCCCTGACCTCTGTTTCTGATCAGAATAGAGGGCATCCTTGACTCTCTCTTAAATAACCAACTGTGTAATTGATACCATTTAGGTTCCCTGTATCTCATGTTCCCAAAACCGAAGATGACAATTGAAACTTTGAACTTCCCTTTATAAATATTTATATGTAATAGTTAAATTGCTTTTAGATTGTGGTCAAAGGATTTATTACTCTAAGAAATGGCTGCATTGATAGCTTTTATTCTTTTCATTTTTCACTCTAAGGAATTAACAGAAGGGTGGAGAGAAAGACACAAGAAATAAGTTAAAAAGGAAAAAGAAAGAAAGGGAAAATACAGTAAACTAAAAAAGTCAGATTAGTACAGTTTGAAAGAAATAAATCAACTAGGGGAGCTCAAAAAATAAAATAATAAAATAAAATATACATTTAGATTAAAATAGAAATTTCACTGTGTTTAAAAATAATAGATGGTTAAAATAATACAAAAGTTGACTAAATCTCTAAAATCTTGGGCATTTGCATAGACATCAGACCAAGTCCTAGAAGACGAATGAAAGAGATAAATTTTTTTTGTTTAAGATTTGATTTATTTATTTGACAAACAGAAATTCAGGGAGAGAGGGAACACAAGCACTGGGAGTGAGAGAGGGAGAAGCAAGCTACCCGTGCAGCAGGAAGCCCAATGTGGGGCTCAATCCTGGGACTCTGGGATCATGACCTGAGCTGAAGGCAGACGCTTAACAACTGAGCAACCAGGTGCCCCAAAAGAGATAAAATTTTAGCAAATGGAAATAAATTAATATTCAATAAGTTATATTTTCAATATTATAACTTAAAGAATTGATTTTATTTCATGTACTTTGTGTGTGATGAATTCAAATCATAGATCAAAGCAGAAACTTTAAAAATCATGGATAAACAAATGAGAGTAAAATCCATCTATATCTGTAACAGGGATATTTGACTTAAAACTTTTTCTCCAAAGAGTATTCAATTAAGCAAGTTTGAATATATTAATTTACAAGTGTTAATTAAGCATCTAAAGTAAGTCCACTGTTGTGACAAGTGATAAAATCTAGTAAATGAAAAGAATGAAGTGCATTATAGCCCACATTCTTTCAAAGAAAGGAGAGAATTGTAAAGAAAATTTTTCAATTAAATAAGTCAACAAAAATAATGGAAAGAACAATGGACATGATGGATGAAATTGTGCATTTTGGAGGGGAGGAGTTAAAATCTTCAGAAAAAGAACATACATGACTTAAAATTTAAAGTTTCAAGCAGAGTTCATTATGCCATTTGAAGGGAAAGAAATATTCTAGTTGTAGAGAAAAGTATGAATAATAGATCCAGAAGGATTAAGATGTTTAGAGAAACGTGTTTCAAAGTATTGTTTTTATTTTTTGACTGATTTTTATTATTTACTAACAATAGACTCCTCAAAGTTGAATACTGACTAAGAGGATAGTAAGACTTTTTAATTTTGTACTTACCATATTGTTTTCCATGACCCTTGAACTATGTACTTTTTTGTGCAACAATATTTACATGATATAATTTTTAATTTGTCGAGCTTTCAAATCGCAAATAAAAAATTGTTAACATAATTATTTCCTCTTTGACAGAAATAATCTGTGACTATGGAAATTTGTAGAATTTTCTCCTTATCTTTTATTATTATTCATATATGTATATTTTGTGTCCTTCTTAAAATTTTTATTCCTTGGAATTCAGTGCAACTTTAAGATCAATATGCTTCAGTTTAGAGAAACTTTAAAATTATCTATTACATTATTACTTTTCCATCAGTCTATTTACTTCTAAGACTTCTTATATTTAGATCATAGTTTTCTATAATCTTCTTGAATTCAGTAACTACTTTTTAGTTTTTATATCATACTCTCTTTTCTGCAATCTGTGACTTTTTTTCCACTCATATTTTTCACTTTTGTATCATTATCACTGTCTATAGTTTGGGGGGACCAAAATCAAGTTTCTGAAAAGTTGTTGATTTTATTAAAGTTCTTTCCTTTGAGTCCCATTATTGCTGCTATAAAAGCATCCTCTTTGCTAATTTTCAACGTGTTTCTTTCTCCATTATTGAATTTCTTTATTCTTTACTTGTAAATAGATATATTTCTTTAAATATCTTCAAATGCAAATAGAAGTCAGGAGTTATTGCTCAATGACAGTTTAGCTATATAAGAATGTATTACTTTCTGATCTTATGGACAAAATTGAAAGTTTAATAAATTACTACCTATCTGATAAGGCTTGGTGGAAAACCTTTATTTCTAGAGTCATCTGTGCAAAGCTGGTGTGCTCTACCATTGTAAGACAGGGGAGAAATTGGGTCATCCAATGACCTATGGTCTTCCTGAACTGAGGAGATTTAAAAACCCCTGCCACAACTCATCTGTTGCAAGTAGTCTTTGTCTATGGTTTGTCATTTGCAGTGGGTTCCTCACCTACCCATTGGTGCTGGGATTAATGGACTTTTATAAACATTTCTGGTTTTTAAGATCCTCTAAATACTCAACCTCCTCAGATGGATCTTCAAGTTCAACATCATAGCCTTCATTCGTTGCCCGATTGCAAAAAGTGAGTTGGGAAAAAGCAAAACCTGGACTACGTTCTGTTTAAATGAGATCAACAGTTATTTCATGTTTCAATTCCTTTTCTCTTTACTATCTGGTTGTGGGGTTAAGAATAATTAAACAAGAGAGACTTTGGACACAGAAACAAACTGAGGGACTTGGAGGGAGGGGGGTGGGGGGATGGGAGACCCTGGTGGTGGGTACAGAGGGCACCTATGGCATAAAGTACTGGGTGTGGGGAATGGGGAATGAATCTTGGAACACTGGAAAAAAAATTAAGTAACAATAAAAATAAATAAATTTTTTAAAAAAGAATAATTAGGGGCGCCTGGGTGGCTCAGTTGGTTAAGCGACTGCTTTCGGCTCAGTTCATGATCCTGGGGACCTGGGATCGAGTCCCACATCGGGCTTCCTGCTCGGCAGGAGGCCTGCTTCTCCCTCTCTCAGTCCCTCTGCTTGTGTTCCCTCTCTAACTGTGTTTCTCTCTGTCAAATAAATAAATAAAATCTTAAAAAAAAAAAAAGAATAATTAAGCATAAAATGGGGTGTGATTGGGAAGAGATACCAAAAGAGTGGGTCTAATGGCTTCAGTAGAATGAATCTCTCTGTCAGTGGTTATGGCCCTAAGTCAGTTGCCCATAATGATAAACAAAGTGATCGAAACTGGTCATGAATTGCATTTTGCTGAGTTTTGTAAGAGAATTTCTCACTAATTTATTTAAGGATGGCTACTGTTCTCAACTAATTTAAAACAAGATATCAATTTCAATAATGATAATAAGAGGAATCAATATAAATCCAATGTGTTTATTTGTTGTTGTTGCAAGTCTATATTGTGGCATTGTTATTGCTTGGTTATAACTTGGTTATTTTCCTCATAACTGTCTTTTGTGCTTTGATTCAACAATAAGAATTTATGCAAAAATACACAATTTCTTTAACTACAAATAAAGCTGAAACACTTTCATAACTAGAGTAATTGTTGAAATGTGAATGATAATCAAAATGAGATTGACATATGTTGAAACAAAAACTAGAATGTAAACTAGTTTTTGTAACTTATTCTGCTTATAATAAGAGTCATAAAAAGATAAATGATCAAAGCTCAAGCAGAGTAGCTGCTCCTTATTTCAAGAAAGTTGTTTGACTTCACAATTTATTTTTCCATTTATTGAACAACATAAACACTCACATATCTATCTATTAATGCTCTTTTACAATTTTTCAGTTGAATTTCCTTGATTTTATATTAAGTAAACCATATTGAGACTTATTGTTTAAATGATGGGCATTAAAAAAACGCAATGTTTACCAGAGTGCATAAAGTGTACTTGAGATCTTTATGTAGTAATTGAATCTGGAAAGAATTATGTGGAATGCTTCTTTTGAATGCTGAAAATCAAGTAGTTGACAGTTGAAAGGTTAGTCATTAATCAAAGTGTCATTTTGATCAGTAAACATATGTGGGCAGGACATGCATGTTCTGTATATGAGAATCTTTCTAAAATATTACATCACACTAAAATATGATATAGTTCAATTTATAATATTAGAAACTGAAAAAGAAAACATAACAAGTAACTTGTGAGATGGAAGTTAATCCCTCTCTCTAATGTCAGACTTGTAAAAAATGGTGTTATTTGGGGCACCCACCCCACAGACCCAGACTTCAGGCCCTCCCTAACACCAACTGGTTAGGCAATTGCCTTCAGCTCAGGTTGTGATCCCGGAGACCCAGGATCAAGTCCCGCATCAGGCTCTCTCCTTGGTGGGAAGCCTGTTTCTCCCCCTCTCACTCCCCTTGTGTTCCTCTCTAGCTGTGTTTCTCTCTGTCAAATAAATAAATAGAATCTAAAAAATAATAATAACAATAAAAAATAAAAATATTTTTTTAAAAATGGTGCTATTTACAATAATATTTTATATTATGTATCATATTATATTGTTAAGCACTTAAAGTATTTTGCTTATAGTATGAAAATATTTAATCTGATAATACAATAGCATTTAGTCTCATAAATTTTTAATCTGATAAATAAATCTTTAAATTCTGCTACTTCAGAATAAGATGAAATTCTATTAAGTCATGTTTAATGACCAGATATAATTTTGTAAAAGTGAAATCAGCACCTTTAAATATTGGGTCATTAAATATTTGGTGAGTGTTTGAACACTGGAGTGTAGATGTGAATGAGACATTTGCACCAACATTTGAACCTCTGCTCAACACTCTGCCTTTAAACATATACTTAAGGGGAATTCTGTGGATGGTATTTGGCTTAGAAAAGAAAGAACATCCCAATACACAACATAAGAATGTACAAAATAACTAAAGACATTTCAGGTGTAAAAACAAATGTCAGAGACACAATGTAGCACAACTTGGAGCAGCATCACAAGATTCTGCCATGAAGTTATAAAGCACAGTCACGGATTAAACAGGCCAACCTACTGCAGGGGAAAGGGAGGGTAGTTGAAGTGGAACAAAAAGGAAAAAAATAAATTGAGTCGAGAAGAGTGGTTATCCATTTACAAAAATACCTTCACAGGAACTAACGAAACCAGGTAGGCGATTACAACACCTAGATGGAGTACAAAACTAAGAACAGCTGCTTTGAAGAAAGTAGGAAGGATAAGTTCACATTACCCAATCACCCTTTCCCCAAGCCCAAGCAGTACACTCCAGAGAGAGATATCCAACTCACCGGGGAAGAAGAGTGATGTGAGCACCCAAATTTACCTCTGACCCAAGCACCAGTTCTGTCCCAGTGAACCCAGTGCCAGGCTAATTCCCATAGCCTCAAGTTCCAAGTCTGCTGCAGCATCAGAATAGACCCAACAGACCCAGACTTCAGGCCTTCCCTAACACCAACTGGTCCCTGCAGCCCCAAATTCTGGGCTCACCCTATTACCATCCTAGTGTCCTAAGACCCAGGGTCCAGAATTTCAGAAAAGAATCAAAACATGCCATTACAAAACATCATGAAATTGTGAAGGAAGGTAGTAAGAGAGGGAAGGAGGATCAATGGAACTAAAAAACAGAAACAACAAAATGGCAACAGTAAATTCTTATCAATAATTAACTTAAATAAAAAATGAATCAAGTTCTCCAATCAAAATATATAGGGTAACTGGATTAAATAACAATAACAACAAGATACAACTATATGCTGTCTAAAAGAGATTCTCTTTAGCACACATAGGCTGAACGTAAAGGATTGGAAAAATATATTCCATACAAATGATAACCAAAAAGGAATAGAAGTGATACTTGTAGCTGATAAAATAGATTTTAAGTAAAAAACTTCTAAATGAGACAAAGAAAGACATTATATGATAATGAAAGGGTCAGGTGATCAAAAGAATATAACAATTGTTAAATATGCATGCACTCAACATTGGAATACTCAAGTACAAAGCAAATACTAACAGAATTGATAGTTACAGAAGTATTACTGATAGATACAGAAGTATTAGGGGACTTCTGTACGCCACCTTCAAAAGTGGATAGATTACCCAGACAGAAAATCTATAAGGAAATGCCAAAGCCGAAACAGTATATCCCAGATGTACTTAACAGACATATGCAGTACATTCCACCTAGCAACTACAGAATATTCATTCTTTTCAAGCATATGCAGAACACTCTCCAGGCTAGATCATATGTTAGGACACTAAACAAAACAATCCATTTAGGAAGGTTGAAAACATGTCAAGAACCCCCAACAATAACAATGGTATAAAACTAAAACACAAAGAAAACTAGAAAATTTGCTAATACATGAATGAAACAATACCCCTTTGAACAACAATGAATCAAAAAGGAAATTAAAAAATATCTTGAAATAAACAAAAATGGAAACACAACATAGCAAAACCTATGGGCTGCAGCAAAGACAATTCTAACATGGAGTTTATAGTGATAAATGTCTGTATTAAGCAAAAAACACAAATAATCTGGGGCGCCTGGGTGGCTCAGTTGGTTAAGCGACTGCCTTCGGCTCAGGTCATGATCCCGGAGAGCTGGGATCGAGTCCCACATCGGGCTCCCTGCTCAGCGGGAAGCCTGCTTCTCCCTCTCTCACTCCCCCTGCTTGTGTTCCCTCTCTGGCTGTGTTCCTCTCTGTCAAATAAATAAATAAAATCTTTAAAAAAAAAAAAAAAAAAAAAAAAAAAAAAAAAAAAAAAAAAAAAAAAAAAAAAAAAAAAAAAAAAAAAAAAAAAAAAAAAAAAAAAAAAAAAAAAAAAAAAAAAAAAAAAAAAAAAAAAAAAAAAAAAAAAAAAAAAAAAAAAAAAAAAAAAAAAAAAAAAAAAAAAAAAAAAAAAAAAAA
>PITA01002858.1:52333-134213 GCA_004023965.1 Spilogale gracilis | reverse complement strand
CAAATAATCTAACTTCATACCTCAAAGACCTAGGAAAAAGAAAAGGAAGTCAATAGCAGAAGGAAGGAAATAAAGATCAGAGTGGAAGGAAAGGGAACAGAGACGAGAAAAATAATAAAAAAGATCAATGACTTGTCTTTTTGAAAATAGCAAAGTTGACAAACTTTTAGCTAGACCAACTAATAAAAAAAGTCAGGACTGATAACTAAAATTATAAATAACAGATATTACAACTGAAACCTCAAATACAGAGATCATAAAACACACTATGAACAATTGCATGTCAACAAATTTAATAACCAGAAGAAATGGACAAATCCATAGAAATATCAAACTTATCAAAACTGAATCATAAACAGAAAACAACAGACAAATGTGTAAGAAGATTGAAACAGTAATAAAAAAAAAAATCCCAACAAAGAAAATCTCAGGACAAGATGACCTCAGTGATAAATTTTAACAAAATTTTAAGGAAGAATTAACACTAAACTTTATTATACTCATCCAAAAGTTTGAAGAGCAAAGAATACTCCCAAACTTATTTTATGAGGTCAGAATTATCCTATACCAAAACCAGGAAAGGATACTATAATAAAAGAAAATTACAGACTGATATCTCTGGTGAACATATTCCTAATGCAGAAATCCCCAATAAAATACTAAACAAACAAATTCAACAGTACAATAAAATGATCATATACCATGATCAAGTGAAATTTATCTCTTAAATCCAAGGATGGCTGAATATACAATAACCAATATATGTAATAAACCACATTAGCATGATGATAGAAAGATCATATGATCATCTCAATAGATGAAGGAAAAAAACTCACAAAATTTAACACCCTTTTGTGATAAAACCACTCAAAAAATAAGGTATAGAAAGAATGCACCTCAACATAATAAATGTCACATAATAGAAGTCCACAGCTGCTATCATACCCTATGGTGAAAAGTTTAAATCTTTAAGATTAGAAACAGAAGAAAAGGATGCCCATTGACCATTTCTTAATATGGTATTTCAAGTCCTAGCCAGAGCAATTAGGCAAGTGAAAGAAATAAAAGATACTCAAATCAGAAAGAAAGATATAAAATTGTCCCTTTTGCAGATTATATAATCTTATCAACAGAAAATCCTAAACACACCACCAAAAAACTGTTGGAACTAATTAACACATTCAGAAAGTTGCAGGATGCAAAACAATATACAAAAGTCAGTAGCATTTCTATACATTAACAATGAGCTATCTGAAAAGAAATTGAGAAAAACAATCTTATTTGAAAATAGTATCAGTAAAAAATAAAATATTTAAAAATAAGTTAACCACAGAAGCAAAATATCTGTATCTTGAAAACTAGAAATCATTGATTAAAGACATTAAAAAAGATACAAATAAATGGAAGGATACCCTGTATTTATAGATTGCAAGAGTTAATTGTTAAAATGTCTATATTACTTATAGCAACCTATAAATTCAAGGCAATCCCTATGAAAATTTCAATGGCATTTTCAGAGACAGAAACAAAAATCCTAAAATTTATTTCAAACTTCAAGAATCCCAAGTAGCCAAAGCAATCTTGAGTAAGAAGAGAAAGCTGGAAGAGCACATTACCTAATTTCAAAAGCTATGATAATCAAAAAAGCATGGTTACTAGCATAACCACATACATATAGACCAAGGGAACAGAATTGAACCCAGAAATTAATTCACACATTTACCATCAGTTAATGTTTAACAGTGGTGCCAGGGACACACCATAGGTAAAGGACAGTCTCTTCAATAAATATTATCAGGAATATTGGATAGCCATATGCAGAAAAATGGAATGGGACCTTTATCTCATACCATATACAAAAATCAACTCAAAATGGGTTAAAGACTTAAATATAGTATCTGAAAACATAAAACTACTAAAATAAAAGATAGGGGGCAAGTTTCTTGACATTGGTTAAGCAATGGATTTTTCGATATGGCAAAAAAACCCCACAGGTACCAAAAGCAAAAATAGAACAGTGGAATTTAATCAGATTAAAAAGTTTCTCCACAACAAGAGTCTACAGGAAAAATCTACATTCCTCCTGCTTTGTTTTGTTTGTTTGTTTGTTTTTCTTTTTTTACTCACACAGAACACTTCACTTGTGAAAATTCTGGTCACCAAATGCATGAGGCTTTTTTCCCCTCATCAAGCAATTCCCTGATCCCAGCTGGGTGTCCTACAACATCACTCAATTCTGACGCTATTCTACCTCAAGATAACATCAGATCCCACTGGTTACGGGTTCAGTCTTACAAGACTGCCATCCCCTTTCAGATACTAGCTGCAAGTCTCAGGTTGTCACCTGCACTTCTTACTGATCATATAAAAATCAGAGTTTCCATGACCGCCTCCTTGTGTTTAATCATTTGCTACAGTGGCTCACAGAACTCAAAGCAACCCATTTATGTTATTATAAAAGGATATCATAAAGCTTAAAACCAAAAAAACCTAGAATGAAAAAAAAAGGTGAATCTGGTAAACAGAAAGCAATTAAAAATATAGTAGATATTTATCCAACTCTATCAATCATCACTTAAAATGTGAATAATGTAATTACAAATGTTAAAACACAGAGATTATCAGAATGCATAAAACAAACATTATCTAACTACATACTGTCTATAAGAAATCCATTCTAAACATGAAAACACAGATAGATTAAAAGTAAAGTGATAGAAAATAATATTATTATGTTAAAATGCATCAAAAATAAGCTGGAGTAGCTATTTAATTGCATACAAGACAGACTTCAAAACAAGGAAACTGATCAGTGAAAGAGGGGATATTACATGATAAGTGGTTCAATTTTCTAAGAAGATATAACAATACTAAATGCGTATATACCTAACAAACCATCAAAATACAAGAGGCAAAACGGAACTGAAAGAAGATAAAGACAAATCTACTACCATGGTTGGAGACTTACTACTCCATTCTCAGAAACTGATAGATCAAGCAGGCATAAAATCAATAAGGATATACTTGACCTGAACAGCACCATCAATCTACTTGGTCTAATTGACATTTATAGAATACTCCAGCCAACAATAGCAGAATACAGATTCTTCTGAAGCTTACATAGAGTATTTACCAATATAAACCATGTTTTGGGCTCTAAAATACACCTCAACTAATTTAAAAAAAAATAGAAATTATATAAAATATGTCCTCAGAATACAATGGAGTCAAACTAGAAACAAATAATACAAAGACAATTATCTCAAGAGAAATTAGAACATGTATTGAACTACTCAAAAGTTAAAATAGAAGTTATCAAAATTTTGAGAATACAGCTAAAAAGTGCTTAGAAGAAAATGTATAGAACTAAATGTATATATTAAGGAAAGAAGTTCCAAAATTAATAATTTAAACTTCTACCTTAGGAAACTAGACAAAAATGAACAATTTAAGCCTATAAAGTAGAGCAGAAATCAATAAAATTAAAAAACAAGAAAATCAGCAAAACCAAAGGTTTTTTTTTAATATAAAGAGATTAATTAAATTGCTAAACCTCTAGCCATGCTAATAAGAAAATAAAAAGACAAATAAAAATAATCAGTAGAAGAATCGTCAGTACTAATCCCACTGATATTTTATGAATAATAGAGGAATATATACACAGATGTATGCTTGTGTATATTGAATAGAGTTTCCTGTGAAAAGCACCAGGTTTTACCAGTGAATTCTACCAAACATTTAAGGAAGTACAGTACCATTTCTCCAAAATCTCTTCCAAAGACACTTTCTTAATCATCCTCTGAAATCAAGTTTACTTTAATACTAAACGAGTTAAAGACTTTTTTTTAAAGTGCAACTATAGATCACTATTTCTCATGATGCACAATCTTCAGTAAAATATTAGGAAATTAAATCCAACAATGTATAAGAAGAATATACACCAAAACCAATTGGGACTCATTACAGTTATGCATGGCTAATTAACCTTTCAAAGTTTAATCTGCCACATCAACAGATTCAAAAATAAAAATCATACCATATTATTTGACGTAGACATCTGACAAAATTGAACAACTAGTAATGGCAAAAATTCTCATCAAACTAGGCAGGAACAGAGGGAAACTTCATCAACTTGATATATATATTTATGAAATTGTTAAAATTAACTACAGTTAATTAATGTCAAATTCATGCTTTAGGATCTAACCTTTACTGTTAGCACTGACATACTTTAATCCAGGCAAAATAACTATTTATTCCATCTACATTTATCATGTACTTGAGCAGACTTCAATGAAAATTTGTTGGTGTCTTTTTCAGAATATATTTCTCTCTTCTTATTTCCCTATTCCCTATTTTCCTTGGGAATGCTTCCCTTTTCCAGGGATGTACTTATAATAGGGTTGGCCATGACTTTGATCCTAACTCAAGCTCTGGATCCTCTAGATTTGCCACCTGTAGACTTCAGGAATTGGACAATGAGCCAATTTATTACACCAATAAGTAAGCATGGTATGATGTGGTTTTAAAGTCTAAAACAGCCAGAGATATTTTGCTGACAAAAGATGGGAGCTAATAGCTACTATGGACCATTGAGTTAAGTCAGAGGATAAATGTAATATTGATGAAGGTTTCTTGGTAAAGTATGTTCAGATTCTTGGTAAAGTATGTTGATTTAATGGTTCAAATAAACTCTATGTGAACTGAGGTCTTTTTCTTGGCTTTCCAGCTAATTGATATATTTGTTTTTATCTTACTATCAGCCAGATTGGTTTATGTTTTCCCACAGTTGCATTATGGATGCTTAATGATGCTATTATCTTTATATAATTTTATTAGTTAATCAAGAAATACATTCCTAAATATTTATAAAGTCACTGGATAAGAATTAATCAAAATAGAAATAACCTGAAAATGAAGACTTCCTGTCATGGAACAATTTGTGGTATAAAAAAGGGGTAAGATAAGACATCACTGAAATATTCAACACAACCAATTCCCATAAAATAGATATTAATAATATGATAAATATAATTATCATATTATTATGATGATATTTTTCATTTAAAATGATATTAAAATTATTGTTTTAAATCAATCAATACTAATATCAACAATAGTACTACTAATAAATTAGTTAAAATATTTGAGCACTTATTTTTGAGCAGCCACTTTTCTATGAGTCTTATGTTTGAGGTAACCATATAATTTACTTCAGAGAATGAAAGGTGCTGTTATGAAAGTTTACACCTGCAAAACTGGTATATCTGAGACTTCCAAGATATTTTATTTGTCATCATTATTTAAGTTTATTCTTACAAAATTCCTAAGAGGAAGGTGCTATGATTATCTATGTCAAATATTTATTGAAGTAGGAAAATCTTCTTTTATGTAACACTTCAGCTGCCATCCCTCTACCCTAAATTTCTGTTATTTAGTATACACAAAAAGTTATTTTGTCTAAACGTCTCTCTAAATCAAAAACTTCAATCCATCTGTTTCCCAATAGTAGATCCATCACTAAAAGAAATGAGACTTCCTGCCTTGGAAAACAGAAATAGCAATTTCTATTGCTATGTGAGCTACTTAAAATTCCTGGGAAGAAACAGAGAATAATGATGGTCCACTTCTATGCACTTTGGATGCAAGAAGAATCAGATAAAATTTTGGAGAGTTGGAAAAAATGAATTCATCACCAAAAAAACACAAAAACAAACAAACAAAAAAAAACAAGTTATATATGGTATTATCCAAACTGAAATATCTTAACATTAGGAAATTAACACAGAAGCACATAATTCCTCAGCTATGGGCTAACATTCCTCGATTTGTCAAGATAGAAGTGACTATACCAGAGAACCAACCCTGAAGCTTCAAAAACAAGTACACTGCTGGTCATCTGAGTACAGTGTGGGTCAGAAGGCTTTTCTCTGTATCTTTCCTCCAGCACTGAAATGCAGGCAGGATCTATGCAGAAACAGCAACATTAGAACACTATGCCTGAAGCCAAATGGAGGGACAGAATACTCTGAAAACTCAGACCAACTCTTAACTGACTACTATAGGTCACATGGTCCCAATGTAACCCTAGGGAGGCTGGGAAATATCTCTTGTGTATACCCTTTACAAAGGGGACATAGGCCAGTAAGTGGGATTGATTCTTCTACAACTGCCATTCCTAATAAATGAATGTCCCAACTTCCTGTGAAATATTATGCTATTTCAAGTGTTTGATCTGTGACACTTTACTTAATATGAATTTTTGAAGTGTTAAAGTATAAGATCTAAGGAAAAATTCCTCTCCAGCTAAGAAACTAAATTTAGAGTGATTTCAACACTCATTACCTAGAAGGTATTATTAATTCTGACTAGTGAGTGTGACAGAGTGTATAAACAGAATGTTACTTCATAACTGAACATTTCATGGCATTTAAAGTACTCATCAAGGATTTTTGTACTAACTATAAATTTTAAAGTTCCTAAAAGTCTCCACAATTATTCTTCCTACCCATCAGCAGTACGTATACATCAGATATTAAAGCCAGCCTCAGCATATTGCATTTTTATAGGTTTCAGCAGCTGAATTGTCCTCATTAAATTAATCTTCCTAAGCATTTTTACATTTTATTATCCTATATAGATATACAGAAAGTTTCTTTGACTATCAGACTTTTCATATTATTTATAACAGCTGTAATAGTCCTACTCTCCATGAAACTCTCCTTTTCTAAAACAGTAGACTTTTTTGTTGTTTGATCCACCAAATAGCTTTTTTCTTTAAAAATAAATATTTTCCTCTATAACCAAATATAATCCTTTTTCATTATAGAAAACAGAGACTTGGTGAAGAAAATGATCATTATCTATAATCTTTCACATAAAAATATCCAGTATTATCATTTCATTTATATCCTATCAATTACATATGAATGTGTGTGTGTATACACACATATGTGATACAGACACAATGTTGGTTTTTGCAAAAATTCATAATAATATACTTCCACTGCACTTCTTCAAAGGATAAGCTTTTTTTTTTTTTAAAGGCTAAGCTTTTAAGAAACAAAGTATCTGGTGAAAAAGGAGGAGGGAGAAGGAAACACTGTTATACATTTAAGCATTATTCAGGGGCTCCTGGGTGGCTCAGTTGGTTAAGCCAACTACCCTCAGGTCAGGTCATGATCCTGGAGTCCTGGGATCAAGTCGTGCATCAGGGTCCCAGCTCTGTGGGGAGTCTGCTTCTTCCTCTGACCTTCTGCCCTCTCATGCTCTTTCACTCTCTCTCTCTATCGCTCAAATAAATAAATAAATAAATAAATAAATAAATAAATAAATATTGTTCAAATAGACAACCCTCAGTCCGACATATGCAGGTAATATTCTTTAGCAATAATTAATACAATGTAGGGAATATTTAAATTTAATTGTACAATTTGAACAATAGCTATTGAAGGAAATACTCATAGACTCTAGATATCGAAAGCTGTCTAAAATTGTCATTGAATGTATTCATTTTTAAGAGAAAATGTTTACCTAACTGAATTCGCAAACCCCAGACCTCTTGTATTCTTCCTACCACCACCACCACCACTACCAACAACATATCAAATCCCTGACAAAAAAAAAAGAGAGTGTCTTCTCTATTAATAAATGTTCCAGAGAACGACAAAATAACTGATATCATTATCTCATTTTGAACTTAACTCGCGGGCATTGAAATTGAAATATGACTAATTTTACAATTCTTTAGGAAATATCATCAAATATAGAGTGAGTTTTGTTCTAAATTTCCCTTAGTATTAAAGTTTTATCATGAAATTCCAAGTTATAGGCTATTATAATTTTTTCTCTTGTTTCGTATATATCTATATATACATATATATATGTATGTGTATGTATATATATAGATAGCTCCACTATCTAACAAATAGTGTTATATGTGTCACATTTTCTCTGTCATATATATTATATACACATATGTAATACACATTGATACATACGTATGATACATATACATTCATGTCTTACATAACTCTTACCAGTCCAACTAATAATAAAGGTGGCTAAGTAAAACATAAAAAATCAGATTGCTTTGGGGTGGCTCAGCCAATGAAGCATCTGCCTGCCACTCAGATCATGATCTCAGGGTCCTGAGATCTAAGCAGACATCTGGGGTCCCTGCTCAGCAGGAGAGTCTGCTGTCTCTCTCCATCTTCCTTTTTCCCTACCCTGCTTTTTAGGGCTCTCTCTCTCTCTCATAAATAAAATCTTTTAAAAAGAAGGTTGCTTAGCATTGAAATTCTAGTTCTGCAGCCAACCTGCTTTGTATATCTAAATAAATTACTTTTGATGCTAACAAAACTTCATTGAACTTACATTTCTCTGATATTCCTTTGGGCTGCAAGGAATATGGTTCATTCTTCGAACTTTTAAGTTAATACTTCATGTAATCTTAATATTGTTTACAATGTCGTTTTATTGAAGACTACAAAAATTGATACACTCTCCATCTCTACTTGCTAAGAGAAATGACTGCTCCAAATAGGACTTAATAAATCCTACCATGAACTGAAATTATTCTGCTTTATTCATCTCCCTCTGAGGCAGCAATTATTGTATCACCATAGTGTATCACCAGCTGTGTTATATAAGATTCTCAATTCTATTGTATAGCTTTTAACTGTGTCCTGGGAGATAAAGGTCTATGAACCACAAAAGTCATATTGTCTTCTATTCCCTTACTTCAATCATCTCCACTCATCATTTGGGTTTTTCAGAATCCCCTTATGATAACCAACTTAGAACCCAGTGCGATCATTTTCATACATGAACATTTAACTCTTTCATCTGCAATGCCTAATAATTAAAAAAAATCATAGGAAATACTCATAGACTCTAGAAATCGAAAGCTGTCTAAAATTGTCATTGAACCCTCTCTCTCTTTATAAAAAAAGTGTAGATTATTTGAAAGTTACTTTGCCAAAAAATGCTACCTTACTCTTTCTTTTTTAAAAAAAGATTTTATTTATTTGTTTCACAGAGAGAGAGATCAAAGGTAGGCAGAGAGGCAGGCAGAGAGAGGAGGAAGCAGTCTCCCTGCTGAGCAGAGAACCCAACACACAGGCCTCTATCCCAAAACTAACTTATTCTTTCTATCTACCATACTTACCCAGTCATTTTCTAAATATACAAACAAATTTTTTTCTACTTTTGTAATTTTCTTTAAAAAAATAAGTCATTCTCAGGTGCCTGGGTGGCTCAGTGGGTTAAAGCCTCTGCCTTAGATCAAGGCCCTCATTGGGCTCTCTGCTCGGCAGGGAGCCTGCTTCCTCCTCTCTCTCTGCCTGCCTCTCTGCCTACTTGTGATCTTTCTCTCTGTGAAATAAATAAATAAAATCTTTAAAAAAAATACATGATTCTCACAACAGTTTTGTGGTTATAGTGTATTTAATGCAGGGATTAAAAGTAGGAGAGTATGTTTGAAGTAGGAAAATATACATGTAAATTGATTGATTACATTAAAATCTTGAAAGTTGTTTCAAGCATATTACATAAGTGAAATTAATATATTGAGAATTTTATTGATTAAAAATAATTTTATTGGTTGAAAATATCAATCCTCACAAAGAAACTGAGCCATTCATTATTTTCACCTATTTAACACACAGCTATTATTTTTAATCCAAACTATTTTGACTGCTATTAATACAGAGATTTAAAAAAAAGACATATTGCTTATCTTCTAAGAGAATCTAGTGAATGTAATTGTTTAGTCTTTTAGAATAATTTTAATTTGCTGAGAAGTTTTTCCAAAGTAACAAAAGCTCATGTTACCATTTTGGTTATATTTCAATTTTTTGATTCTACCTATTCCTCATTTTTGTCTTATTTTATTATTAGACCTCCATCAATTTAGTTTCCAATGAACAATATTTCAGGGCAAGTTATTTGTATATCTGATGTATTTAAAGGCACATAATTCTGTTACTAAGAATCAGCTAGTTTCCTCATTGATTAAAGCAATAGATATCCCATAAGCATAGGAAAGTACACATGTTTGATTACCCAAACATCTCAGATATGCATTGGCATATTCAGATAGTAGAATGATTATAACCCTGGATTTTGAGCAGCATGAAACTTACTTTAAAGCGCAATTTTATTAAGTTCACTTAATCAGTATAGAAATAGGAAGATCTAGTCATCAATCATATATGATTTTTACCTCAAAGATCCATGATATTCAACCCCTTCTCATTTCTCTTGTTTCTGACTTTGGATTCATTTGCTTAGAAGTAGTGCAGTAAAATAATAATAATAAAAAAAAACAAAAAAAACATTCTATCTTACTCCAAAATTGCTATTTCCCCTTTTATTTCCTCAGTCCTATAGTATATCTCTTTTTGGGCTTTAAAGTATCAGTTACCAATATCCATTATAGAATTATGTCTCCCTTTTACTCTAGAACAAAGTTCTCTGGTTTTCATTACATATAATCTTACAGATTCTGTTTTTTTTTTTTATTTCCATAACTATAGCCTTACCGCTAGTTCCCCTGATGATGCATTTATTGCATCATCATCCAGTTCCCATAAAAAATTCTCTTTCATTTACCCATTTAAAAGCAAAATCATGGACACCTGGGTGCCTTAGTCAGTTAAGTGTCTGCCTTTGGCTCAGGTCATGATATGGGGGTTTAGGGATCAAGTCCCTCACCAGGCTCTTTGCTCAACAGGGAACCTGCTTCTCCTCTGTCTCTGTTCCTCCTTCTGTTTGTGTGCTCTCTACCCTCTCTCTCTCTCTATCAAAATAAATAAATAAAATCTTTTAAAAATTCTTTATTAACATATGATGTATTATTTGCTTCAGGGGCGCAGGTCTGTGAATCATCAGTCTTACACAATGCACAGCACTTACCATAGCACACACCCTCCCCAAAGTCCCAATGTTCATAACCTAGCCACCCCAACCCTCCCACCCCCTAAAAGATTTTTAAAAAATAATAAAAAGCAAGATCATATTTTATTTGTAAAACATTGCAATTAATTCTTTTCAATTATTCTGAAATAAATTTGAAATACCAAAATTTGGGGCACCTGGGTGGCTCAGTTGGTTAAGCGACTGCCTTCAGCTCAGGTCATGATCCTGGAGACCCGGGATGGAGCCCCACATCGGGCTCCCTGCTGAGCAGGAGGCCTGTTTCTCCCTCTCTCACTCCCCCTGCTTGTGTTCCCTCCCTGGCTGTGTTTCTCTCTGTCAAATAAATAAAATCTTAAAAAAAAAAAGAAAGAAATACCAAAATTTGAGTAGTCTAAGAAGTAATTATAAACTTTAATGGTAACTTTGATGATAAAGCTTAGGTCTTCATGTAAAAAACAGTGTTCCTGTGTTTCATAGGTTCTCCCACCATCTTCGGATTTGTGACATGTCATTTTATCAAAAGCAGACGATGCTTCAGACTACATAAACCTTTTTGTACATCCTCCAATGTGCCTGTCTTTATACAGACCATTCTTTTCTGAAGATCTTTTCCTCCTTGTTTTGACTGATTCCTGTGCATCCTTCAAAAACCAATTCAAGGGGTACCTTGGTGGCTCAGTCCATTAGACATCTACTTTTGGCTCAAGTCACAATCCCAGGGTCCCGGGATCAAGCCACACAGGCTCTCCACCCAGTGAGGAGCCTGCTTCTCCCTCTTTGTCTACCCCTTTCCGCAGCTCGTGTTCTTTCTTCTCTCTCTCTCTCTCTCTCTCTCTGTCTCTCTCTCTCTTTCTCACTCTGTCTCAAATAAATAAATAAATAAATAGATGATAGATAGATGATAGATGATGATGATAGATAGATAGATGATAGATAGATGATAGATGGTGATGATGATAGATAGGTGATAGATAGATAGATAGATAGATAGATAGATAGATAGATAGATATGATAGATAGATAGAGATAAAAATCTTTGGGGAAAAAAATTCAAGTCACTTCATAGGGGAAACCTTTCCAAATTTCCGAATACCATGCTACATTTTCTCATTCTGCAGGTAGTGGTCATTAACAATCTCCTTCCTCCATGAGACATGAGGACTGTCTTTTTCTCATGGTCATTTTTTCAGAGGGTGGGTAGCATGGTACATGACATTTATTTGAGAGTAAGTGATCAAAGAAATGATAATATATGAACTATTATTCAAAGTAAGCTGTAAGTGCCTAACCAATAAAACTCTCTGAAGTTTTTGACCAGTGCCTGTATTTCTCCAGACTATAGTTCAACTCATTGCAACAATGCTCATAAAGTAATTGGCTTCTCCAGATACCTTAGCTTCTTCCTATACTGATATTTCTGCTTTTGTATTCATGTAAATATATCTGCACTCATTTAAATAACTTAGTTCTCCCATATTCTAAATAATCCCGACTAAACTGGCCAAGAAAATCAAGAAAACCAAATCTTAGCACTAGGTGTAACAAATTTTCATTTTCATTTTTCATATTGGTGCCCTAATTATTTTATTTGGGTTTAATTAAAGTCTACATTTTTCTCAGGATGCAGGCTTAGAAAACTCTATTGGAGAACCCACAGTGAAAAACACCTTAAACAAACATATATTTCTGTTTTAATAATATATTCCAAGCTTTGATTATTTTAGTGCTTTGCGTCTCATACTAAAGAGGTAAAAGATGCCTTCATTATCATGTTTCTGGGCCACCCCTATTTTTTGTCAAACTAAGCCTAAAAGCACATCAGAATCAGAAGAGATGCTTAGTGTAATACTTGGCTGCTTGTCCCAGTCTCCTAACCTGATATAGATCAGAAGTTTAATTTCCGGGCACCTGGGTGGCTCAGTGGGTTAATGCCTCTGCCTTCAGCTCAGGTCATGATCTCAGGGTCCTGGGATCCAGGCCGCATTGGTCTCTCTGCTCAGCAGGGAGCCTGCTT
This sequence comes from Spilogale gracilis, assembly GCA_004023965.1. NCBI lineage: Eukaryota > Metazoa > Chordata > Mammalia > Carnivora > Mephitidae > Spilogale > Spilogale gracilis. The sequence goes on along the minus strand of PITA01002858.1, from coordinate 121,279 downwards.
CCTCCCCTCTCTCTGCCTGCCTCTCTGCCTACTTGTGATCTCTCTCTCTCTGTGTCAAATAAATAAATAAAATCTTAAAAAAAAAAAGTTTAATTTCCTTTATTTCTGCAATGTTATACTTACAAATAGAGGTCTTTATTTGAGATACCGACCAGCATTTTCTAGGAGATCACAATAAGAGAAAATACTTATTTTTAACAACTAATGTGGGAAGCAGGGCCTTGGAAAGACCACCTGCACCCAACTGCTGACAAGCTCTTGTGCAAGCTCTACTCCCTGGAACAGTTCGTACTCGAACGTCACTGATGGCTAGCAGTATGCTCTGTTATGCTATCTTTAATCTTTGTGGTTTGGTTACTTAAGTTACCCGCTAAAGATACTCCCCGCTGCCTGCCCTATAATTACCCCCTTGAACTTGCCAATAAATGAGACTTGATCAGAATCCTGTCTTGTCTCCATCTCTCGTATCTCTTGTTCTGTCATTCTCACTCCCCCTCTAGGATCTCTGTTGACTACCCACGGGTTGGGTCAAACTAACTAAAATCTTTTTATTCTTACTTTGATAACAATGATTGACCATTCAATAGTATCAGTGCAATCATTTAGTGTCATCCAACAAAATCACAAATAGTCTAGTCAATTAATGATTGTTCTGTTGACTTAGAACAAAGTCCCATTTGTACAGGTAATGTAAGTATGAGAACTGTGAAGGGGTTTGTGGGAAGATTAAAGGACATAATGAATATAATGCCTCTAATATATTTCATCACTGCAGGAACAGTAGGTATTATCACAATGATATAGGAGCATGAACATATATTTTTCCAAACTTTGGTAAAAATATATTAGCCATATTTTTATGGAGAGTTCATATTGTTTTTCATTGGATTCAGATTTAAAATATAATCACCATATTGATGAAATATTATAAATTCAGTATAGCATTTTGCATAGCAAAATTTTAAGATTATGACAAGATTCGTGATTCACTGGCAAATAAAGTTCATTAAACTTTTTTATTAAAATATAGTGTTCAATTAAGGAGAGTAACTCTGGAAACCCAAAATTCTATAACCCAGATAAGTGATGAGATTATTCTTATTAAACTGATAAAGAGTCAGGCATGAATTTTGACTCATGTATAACTAGCACAAAACTAACAATAAAAATATTCCGCTTAAGTCTTGGTTATGGATTTGAGCTGCTAACATTCACAAGGAACATTAATCTTTTGATTTTCTTGATGTTCTTATTATTCAAAATATTTTATTTGACTTTTAATTATATACTTTTTCAATTAATAGACAAAGAATAACTTAACATAAATGTGACATTAAAAACAAAGGAAGTTAGTCCTTTTTAATTTTTTTAAAGGTTTTATTTATTTATTTGACAGAGAGATCACAAGTAGGCAGAGACAGGCAGAGAGAAAGGAGGAAGCCGACTCTCTGCTGAGCAGAGAGCTGGATGTGGGCCGCAATCCCAGGACCCTGAGATCATGACCTGAGACCAAGACAGAGGCTTAACCCACTGAGCCACCCAGGTACCCTGGAAGTTAGTCCTTTTAAAAATGTCCTTTATTCTTTTTAATAACAAAGAGGGTCTCAATTTCTTGCTTGCCTAAAATATCTATCTTTTGATAATTTTCTCTTAAGGAAGCAAAGCTTACCATAAAATATTGCTATTTTGTCTCCCTTATTCCATTATTTAATAGTTATTTCTGTCTGTTTCTAGTCATTCTGGTCTTCTTCTATGGACAAGCTATAAAGTTTAACATATAAGTAAGTTGACAAGTTTGAAAAAAGAAAATTTAATAGAAAGAAAAGTAAATAAGTAATTATAGAAATGGCATGCAGGGATGGTGAAAGTTATGGTCATATTTATTAATGATGTTTGATATTTATTGGAAAAGTCTGGTGGGCATTATAATCAATATTATAACAGATGACCAAATTTTTAGTGAGTAAAACAAACTTGTTGTATATATTTTTATTTGTAAACTTTTTAGTATGATGAGATGATGGTATGTTCCATTTAACAAGAAAATCTTTCCATCTTCTTAAATGGTATAAGAATAACCTGGTCTAAATACATATCTATTAGAGAAATGTATTCACTTAGTTATATTATTTCTGCCATAAATAATTCCAAGTTAGGATTTCTGATGATTTTTCATTTCATTTGAATTCATAAAAATAGATTATTGACTAAAAGGAATATTTTCCTTTTTTATCATGATTTCAGGTATGATTTCTCATTTGACTGAAAAATATGGAGACCTTAATTTTTGAAAATAGTGAACGGAATTGAGATGACAAAACTGTACTTTTAATGCATTAAGATATTTTCTATATCAATATACTCATCTAACTGTGAAAAATCATAATCTGGAACTACCATTAACCTTTAAAACTTTTCTCTGACAGCAATTTATAGAAATAATCCAGTCCATCAAGCCATGTATGATTTGTGGCTAAGAGATTAGTCATTTAGAAAGGATCTAGTAATTACCAATGAGACTTTTCAAAAAATATATTTATGCTAATCCACAAATAATTGAAGCTGAAGGAAATGAGTTAAGATGTTATTTTTGGAAACTAATGTGTGCTGTGGAGGATGTGTTATGGCCTGTTTTCATGGTGCTGGCTTCTTTTTTTTTTTTTTTAAGATTTACTCATTTACAATTCAGATATCCTCAGGAACAGTATCTTTGTTATTTTTTCTTTCAGTATTAGAAGTTCTACCTATAATTCTTAAATAAATTAGCATACAAATATCCAGATAGGAGTGTAGCCCTGAAATGTTGGGTTCTTTCCTACAGAATACTTTCATTTTATATTAAATCAAATTATGTTTTCATTATATTGTCAGCATCCTTCAGGAAATAATGTTACATAGAATAAAGCAGCCAAAGACTACAGTATGAAACAGTTTAAATAAATTACATCCTATTAAATAGTGTTTATCTCTTAACTGGAAGTGGATGAATGTCCCTATTTTTATTTATTTTTTTATCCACATTGTCAATTTCAGAAAAAGTTACTTCATGGCGTGGAGATTACAAATGTTAATAAAAAATAAGTAATGTAAATATAAAAATTAAGATTATAAAAATCATCCCAGATCTAAAATAATGTAAGGAGTTATTAGCACTTATTCATTGACTATTCTGAATTCATTGAAGAGTAGGTGTTTTTAAGTGGCATTATCTACATTAATCTTTGCAATAACCCATACAGATGGCCATAAATATTGCCATTTTACATCAGGGAACGTTAAGATTAAAAGTATTAGTGTCTTGACTAATACTTACTAACAATAATACTTACCACAAAATTAGTAAGTGGCAAATCACAAATTTGAAATTGAAACACATAACTCCAATTTCTGTGTATTTTTTGCAAATTTCTGTCACCAGCTAGACCCAAGAACTGAGCTTTACTGCCCACCTGCTTATAATTACTAACCTTTGTTTTACATTTTTCCTTCAGCTCTTCTTTCCAACTTATCTCTTAACTCAGGCAAATAAAACCCAAAACCATCCCTCAGGTGATGGTAACTGTCCTGATTGAAAGGGCAGAATAAGACTGACTTCATTTTATGCAAATCCCCAGCTTGATCCCTCCCCAGAAAAACCACGCACGAATGTAAGAATATTGTCCAACCCTGGCCTTCCCACCCCTGGGTTAGCCAATAAAGAATTCGGAAAGACATTACTAAAGTCCAAGTAAGCTGACCACATCTCACCACCAGACCCACTGGCTCCTGGCCAATCAGCATAAGCCATGAACTTCACCCCACTAACTACCCTTAGATCCCTATAAAATAACTGTGCTCTGGAAACTCGGGGCTCCTTCTCTTTCTCGGCATCTCACCGCTGTGTCGGTGGGTGCGGGAGACTGAGCCCGAGCTAGCTCAAATAAAGGCTCTTCGATTTTGCATCGGAGTCAGTGACTCCCTTGTGGTCTTTGGGGATCTCATAATCTGGGCATAACACTGATAAGACTGCTCACTGGCCCAAACCACCCACGCCATTTGAGCTAACCCCTTGATGTGCTTGCACAAATGGATCCTTGGAATGACCAGTAATTACATTTACCTCATTATTGTACTAAAATATCTGCCAAAGGAGGAGCCTCAGCTTCACCTACAAAACACAATGTATGTATAGGCATGTTTCCTTAATGTGCATGTGTGAAAGGTAGGTGGAACTTGAGAAAAAGCAGTCTGACCTGCCTTTCTTCCAGATCTTTTTTCATTTCCAGTACACCCACAATCCCAGCAGAATATTAAGTGTCACCTCTGGGAGAAGTTGAACCCTCGTCCTTCTAAACTCTGTAATAGCAAGCTCATGCCACTGGTGGCACCTAAGCTGATAATAGAGGATTAAATAATCTAAATATCAAACAATGAGATTCCCATCCTCAGACTTTCTCTGAGCTCTAAAAAAATTTGACAGCTAGTTTTACAACCGTTGTCTAGGAAATTGGAGAATTTCTCTCCAGTAAAAATTGTGCAAAACCAGGAGAAACTCAGAAACATTGAAAGCTGGAATATCCTATAACAAAGGCAATCCAAACAGATTGCACTACATTGCAGCCTATCAATAGACTTTTAATGTAAAGAAAGGAGGAAAATAAAATAATCATACACTTTTGTTTTATGTGTATATATAAAGCACATTATTTGAAAATTACATTTGGTAAAATTGATGATTTTACTCTTTTGGATGAGTATGTGTACCTTTTGTTTCCATGAGCTCTTTTATTTCTCCATGGCCATCACTATCTCAAAATAGCATTAAACATTTTGGGTCCATGAGCTCTTGGGTGGCTCAGTAGGTTAAAACCTCTGCCTTCAGCTCAAGTCATGATCTCAGGGTCCTGGGATGGAGGCCCATATCAGGGAGCCTGCTTCCTTCTCTCTCTCTGCCTGCCTCTCTGCCTACTTGTGATCTCTCTGTCAAATAAATAAATAAAATCTTAAAAATATAAAACTTTTTGGGGGTGCCTAGGTGGCTCAGTTGGTTAAGCAATTGCCTTCGGCTCGGATCATGATCCCAGAGACCCGGGATCGAATCCCACATCAGGCTCCCTGCTAGGCGGGAAGCCTGCTTCTCCCTCTCTCACTCCCCCTGCTTGTGTTCCCTCTCTGGCTGTGTTTCTCTCTGTCAAATAAATAAAATCTTTAAAATGAAAAAAAACTTTTTGGGTCCAGATGGTTATTAACATCATCAAAACAATTCATTAATAATTAAAGTAGTATAACATGACAGTCAGACAAAATTAATATTCTCAAAACTAAAAGATAACTATTAGTAAATTTAATAATTAGATTATTTTGATAGAAGTCAAGGGCTCAATCTAAGAGCTTATTACTAAATATAAATGTTCTATTAATTTTAACTCTGCCTTCAAGAAAGCTGTTAGTTTCATGCTCCATTCAACATCACCCCCCCAAAAGAAAGAAAGAAAGAAAGAAAGAAAGAAAGAAAGAAAGAAAGAAAGAAAGAAAGATGCAATACAAACCCAAATGAGTAAAGATACAGACTTTTGTTATTCTTTGAGAAAGAAAGCATGCTTGACTTTGGGTATCTCTAGACGTATCACTCTCTTTCCTGAGTTCACATCTTGAACAGTATTTACAAACTTTTATTCCAAATATTGAATATTTTGATCTTTCCTTTTCTTACTGTGTATAAGCTCAGTACAACTTTTTGCATGTTGTTTTGGATCATCTCCAAAGTGCTTGGTAGTGCATTTATGATTTGATTCTCAGTCTTATTTTCTTTGTAAGTCATATGCAGATGAGTTTTTTAAAAGGAAGAAAAATATTCTTCACTTTGGAAACATATGTCAATGAACACAATAAATGAAATTTTAAGTACATTTTGGTGAAAGGATATTCTGCGCAAAGTACAAAAGGTACATTTCTTCTTCTTTGGTGACATTTTTTTTTTCTTCAGACAGTTCAGATTTCCAAATTGTCATCTGAACACCATTACCCTTTCTACTGACATAACACACTTTCCCAACACCAGACTTTGCTCATCCCAGCAAATAAAATGTGACTTCACTTAATTTAAATATTCAATGATGAGCATTCAAAAAATAGCTATAGACTCTTGCCACAAAAATAATTCTTACCAATAAATCTCACAGAAGATTTTTAAGCATATAATTTAGCATTTTCTAGTTAATTTAAACAATATATCTTCAATTCTAGAACTACACAATCCTTTCAAAGTTAATAGATAATTGCCCACCTTTTTGTTCCCTAAAAGAATTTTCTAGGATCAAGGTTGGCCCAGCAAAGAGATTTTTCTGGGAAAAAAGAAAGCCGACCTATATTTTAACAATTATATTTAGCAGGATTGGCATGATGATTTGGAAAGTTGAGGAGTCGCAAATCTGGTCCTGATTTTTCCCCCATGAACTACTGACTGAAATCTCGGTGGCATATGAAGCTGGGTACTGAGCAGAAGCTGAAGAGAAGTGTGAAAAAAAAACACAATTCCATGGCATCTACAAGAAAATATCCCATTAGCCAAAACACAAATACAAGCCAGATTCTCTATCGGAAAATTTTCAGGCTTATGAAGCAAAGCAAAGTGAAGGATTAAAGAGCCAAACTCAAATGCTCTGAAGGGTACAACTGAATCTTCCATGCTGGACAGAATGACAGAAGCTCAACAGGCTCTCAAACCAAGACCAGGAGATACAGAGCTTTTTTCCTCCCCATGTATCCTTGATTGATTACTACCTATAACGAGAGCAGTTTTGATTCTGCATAAATTTTATTTTTTTGTGTTATTTTATAAGAGGTCATTACTGATGTGCATTGTCCATATAGATAAATGGGTCATAAAATAAAGTTATTTTATGGTAATGAAGTCATACAATTCTTAGATCCCCTTGTCTTGAAAAATTTGAGTAGGGATCTGATACTAAGTACTATTTGTTATGATCAGTTATCTTTCTTTATATTCTTCTTCCACCTGTTAAAAGACAAGAGAAAATAATTGGAAGCCACTAAGTTGCTAAGTGTTCCATATCTGGTCATTGGAGTCATTCATTTCTGAACACCTATAGCAATATTTTGAATGGCTGCTCCGTAGACATACCAGAAGTTCTTCCACCTAGGCAATGCACTATAATAAGGTCAGACTGTATGTCATTCCTTCTAAAATATGGGGAGAGTTTTGACCTTACTTCGGATTAGGCTTTGGCTTAGGGAATGTTGTGGTTGCTTTGATCTTCTATCTAGACCTCTCAAACTTTCTCCAAATCAGCAACAAATATTACTTTGTTTGTTTGTTTTCTTATTTGTGTATTTACTGGGGTAGCACTTTTGATTTCTTCAAAAAATTTTCCTTTACAGTCACAAGTTGGCTAACTGTTTTGGCACAAAAGACATAGCACTCAGCTTGTCTTGGTTTTTTCATACCTTCCTCACTAAGCTTAATCATTTCTAGCTTTTGATGTAAAGTGAGAGATGTGTATGGGGCACCTGGATGGCTCAGTCAGTTAAACATTTGACTCTTGATTTCAGTTTAGGTCATGACTCTGGCTGCGAGACTGTGCACAATCTCAATGGCTCCATGCTGGGGGCAGCTCTGTGCTTGACGGAGCCTGCTTGGAATTCTTTCTCTCCCTCTCCCTCTGCCCTACCCACTGCCTGACTCTACCCCATGTGGGTTCTCTCTCAAAAATAAATACATAAACACATAAATTTATTAAGTAAACTGAGAAATGTGTGAATCTTCCTTTCACTAGAACACTAGAGGTTATAGGGCTGTTAATTGGCCTAACTTTAATATTGTATTTCAGGGACGAAGAGGAAAAGAGAGATGGGAGAACAGCTGGTTGATGAAGCAGTCAGAAAACACACAACATTTATTCATTAAGCTCATTAATCTTACTGTCATATAGTTGTGGTTTGTGGTACCCAAAAACAATTACTATAATAACATAAAAGATCACTGATCACTGATCACTATAACAAATACAATACTAATGAAAAAGTACCAAAATGTGCTATAAAGACATAAACTGAACAAATGCTGTTGGAAAATGGTGCAGATAGACTTTTTCAATGCAGTGTTGCCACAAACTTTCATTTGTGAAAAAACAATATCTGGTGGTGCCTGGGTGGCTCAGTTGGTTAAGCGACTGCCTTCAGATCATGATCCAGGAGACTCAGGATCGAGCCCCACGTTGGGCTCCCTGCTGGGTGGGAAGCCTGCTTCTCCCTCTCTCACTCCCCCTGTTTGTGTTCCCTCTCTACCTGTGTTTCCCTCTGTCAAATAAATAAATAAAATCTTTAAAAAAAAAAAAAAAGAAAAAACACAATATCTGCAAAGCATAATAAAGCAAAGCATAATAAATTGAAGTATGCCTGTAATGATTTTTAAAGCATGCAGAAAAATGAAAACATCATATTAGTCCAGCTTAATGAATTTTTGGTGATCACATTTGTGTAAATATCACCTGTAAACACACTACCCAAAGCATTGCAACTACCCAAAAGCAAAATCAGGTAACTGTTATCTTGACTTCTAACACCATAGCTAAGGTTTACCTGTTTGTTTGTCTGTTTGTTTACTTTCTACAAATGGAATCATATAGTATGCATTGTTGTGTATTTGGTCCTTTTGCTTAACTCATTTTTTGTGAAAATTACTCATGTTATGTCATGTCATAGTACCTCAATGTTTGTTACTTTATATTATCTATTGTATAAATATATTATAACTTATTTATCCATCTTATTCTTGATGATTTTTGGGTTGCTAGAATCTTATGGCTTATCAAGTGATTATGGTTTCAAATGTTTTCATGTTTTGTTACACAAATGTAAACATTTCTGTTTAGTATATACCTAGGAGTGGACATATTTAGCTCCTATGTCTCTGAATAAACATATTCAGATATATTTTTCGTGATATTGCCAAGTAATTTTTTACACTATTTTTACTATTTAAAACTACAATCAAGAAATGAAATTTCCAAGATATAGACTCCCTCTTATAATGTTTTTTATACCTGTTATTGACCAATGAACAAACATTAAAGTAGCAAAGACTGACCCTGAGACTTTCACATGGCATTTTTATTGAGATTAGACAGCTACTAGATGTTAATTCAATTCAGAAGATCCCTTCTATTATGGATGATCTGCAATTTGCCTTTATTAAATTCAATATGTTCTCTTGGTATGGATTGGTCTTTTCAGCACCACTATCCAAGTACTTTAGAATGCCTGACTTACTGGCATGGGGTCCACATAATATCACCATTTCGATTCAAGAGATTCATTAACAGCAAAGGCAGTGTGGCAATGGATGTGTTGTCATAAGAATCCTCCGTCTTATCAGGTACTCCAGTCTCCAAAGTAACTGAAGCAATAGAATGTTGGAATGAATTTTGTATCTGCTATAGACTCGTCTAAGACATCATTTTAGAGACAATACCCTCTGGGATTAACGCATGTCTTTCAAAATAGGATGTATGCAGTGGTTTGCATATGTGTCATCTATATTGCTGTAATGACTGACTGCTCCCACCAACACTTCCTTTGACCTACTTGTAAAATCTAAATTTCCTGATTCTGCACACTTAAACTGCTAAATTACAGTACTTGATTTTCAGAGGGGAAAACCGTCTTCCAGAAACCATGGTAAAATTTCCACTGGACTTGAAGTTTCAACCACTGGTCACTTGAACTTCTCAAGTCGGTAGACAATGAGGCAAAGGAGCCACTGTATAGGTTGAGATAATCAACCCTGATAACCATGAGAAGCTAGGGTTGTTACTTCATTAGGAAAAAGAAGATCTTGTCTGAAACTAAAGAGATCCACTGAGGTAGCTTTGGTATTCTTAATCTAATGATAATAATATATTTTCTTACTAATTCTGAGACATATTGCTTTCCAATATGAGGGTCTAGTGTGGTATTCTGAGCCTGAAATTTTACCTATCTTCATGATTTTATTTCCAGTGAAGCCTACCTTCCTCTATGGTGATCTGCAATTTGCCTTTATTAAATTATTATATATTTATTTGTTATTCTGAGCAATGTTGTAGGCTTCCAGGAAAAGAACCTAGATGCAATACAACTGATGTTTGGTGGGTGCTGGAGGTAGGAATTATTCTATGGTAAATACTATTTTTGAAGAATTTAATGACTAAACACTTCCTATATTTCTGAATATTAGCCAAAGACCTTAGGAAAAAAGAAATCTGGAGCAAGAAAGTATTCATTCACAAAAACTTGGGGCTCCAAAACTTTTTATAATTATTATCAATATTATCATTGTTTTTGTAATTGCTCTTACTTATAAATGGTCTATTTGGGTATGAACTTGTATTTTTGGAAAACATTCTGGAAATTTTGCACATGGGTAGACACTAACTGGATTACTGAGTTAATGTTGTTTTTATTTTTTTCCCAAATGGGAGTTAATAAAGATTGATATATTGCTTCTAGTTGTGTTTCCATAGCCTCTTTTGACTAGAACACTCCTCCTGTTAATTGTTCCTATTATTGTTGTATTTTGTAATACCGACTCTCTTTGAGTCTGAGCCAATTATATTATAGAATGTCTCACTTTCAGGATTTAGTTTGATTGATTCCTCAGGATTTTGTTCCATTTAAGTTTTTGTTGTTGTTGTTGTTGTTGTCGTTGCTTTTCATTGTGTGATGTTAGTCACCACACAGTACATCATTAGTTTTTGAAGTAGTGTTTCATGATTCATTGTTTGCATATAACACCCAGTGCTCCACACAATCTATCCCCTCCTTATTACCCATCACCAGGTGCACTCATCCCCCAACTCCCCTCCTCGGCAATTGTTTCCCAGAGTCCATAGTTTCTCATGGTTTTTCTCCCACTCCAATTTCTCCCTCTTCATTTTTTTCCTTCTCCTAATGTCCTCCATGCTATTCCTTATGTTCCACAAATAAGTGAAACCATATGATAATTGATTTTCTCTGTTTGACTTATTTCACTAAGCATAATCTTCTCCAGTCCCACCTAAGTTGATTCAAAAGGTGGGCATTCATCCTTTCTGATGGCTGAATAATATTCCATTGTATATATGGGCCACATCTTTATGCATTCATCTGTTGAAGGGCACCTTGACTCTTTCCAGTTTGGCTATCATGGAGATTGCTTCTGTGAGCAGTGGGGTCCATATGGCCTTTGTTTTCACTACAACTGTATCTTTGCTGTAAATACACAGTAGTATAATTGCTGGGTTATAGGGTAGCTCTATTTTTAATTTTTTGGGGAATCTCCACATTGTTTTCCAAAGTGACTGCACCAATTTGCATTCCCACCAACAGTGTAAGAGGGTTCCCTTTTCTCCACAACTTCTCCAACATTTGTTGTTTCTTGCTTGTCAATTTTTGCTATTTTAACTCGTGTAAGGTAGTATCACAATGTGGTTTTGATTTGAATCTCCCTGATGGCCAATGACGATGAACACTTTTTCAGTGTCTGTTAGCCCTTTGTACCCATTTATGTTTTTAACAAGAAAATTACATAGGTGATTTTGAACACTATCCTTGCTTACCACCAGAGAAAAGATTTAATTTTTTTGAATACCAATACTCCTACTCATAATGGGTCCTTGAATAATTCAAATTACTCTCTTAAATTTGTTTTGGAAAACATCTTTCTGTATATTATTTTTGATCTTATCATAGAGTAGTATGTGTTAAACACCTTTTTTAATTCATATTCCAACACAGAGCTTAATGAATTGAAATTTCTTACATTCCCTTTACTTGTCAGAAACCCAATAACATTAAAAACTATAAAGTTTTGCAAATGTAAAATTCATATCCAACAAAATTTAATATTCACTGATAAATAAGGTTTGTGGGAAAATATTTTATATTTTAATATTAGTAAATATCAAACAGCTATAACATTTAATTTCCATTGGAGTTTATTTAAATTATTAGTGTCAATATTTATAATATATTGACAATTGTATCAATTGCAAATACAATTATGTTAAAAAATTTTAAATACCAGTGTAAAATATGTGAACAATTGTTTTTACAAATTTCTGCAGAGATATACAAAGTGCATGAGAAACATTTATTTAATGGTCTATTTGAGCCACCCTAATCTGCTCATTAAGTACACTTATTTTATATAAACTCAGTCTCAGCTATAAATTAAATTATTACCACTCTGCTGATGACTCCAATAAGGCTCAGTTAGGCCACTCTCTTAAGTTTTACATGCATTTACTTAATAATTAAATAAATGTTAGTGCTTACTAAATTTCAGGGATTATTTTAGGTTTTGATGAACAACAACAGTAATAAAATTCCCAGTCCTCATATAATTGAACAATACTAGGGGAAATAGTAAATAAATAAGGAAGAGTCCTGTACTTTATTTTGCACTGTCCAATATGATGTCACTAGCCATACATGGCAATTAAGGAATTAAAATATAGCTAATATAATTTGTGATTTAGTACCAAAAGAGGAGGTAAAATGCTTAATTAATAATTTTATATTGATTATATATTAAAGTATTTTAAATGTGTTAGATTAAATCTATCATTAAAATTAATATTTTTCATTCTTTTACTTTTTTAATGTGGCCACTAATAATTTTAAATTACATGTGTGGCTCACAATATTCTATTGGACTATACTTCTGAGTCTAATATATAATAATATAATATAATATAATATAGACAATATGTAATATAAATATTATATATAATATATAATATGATATATGATATTAAACAAGTGCCATCAAGAAAATAAGGGCTGACCTGTTGCTTTAAATTGGGTTTTAAATGAGAAAAGACCTCAGTAAAGGATTTACCTCAAGCAGGAAACTGAAAGACATGAGGAAGCAAACTCTGACCATCTTGGGGACTCCTGGTCAGAGCTGGGAAACCCAGCTAATCCAGCTAGTCCAAATTCCAGATGTATGAAAGTAGATGGAATAGCATGACTTAAAGTCATCATTTTCACCAGTAACCTAGACCTCCTGATTTGTCCCATAATCATGGATCTTTTGTGGCTTAGTTATATCATAGTCTCTTCACATGTCTCCAAATTTCTAATCTTGCCTCTCCTCTCTATTAGTCAAGTCTCACTAAATTATGATGTGGCAAGAATTACAAATTCTAATGGACTATAATGATGAACATTGATTTATAGCTTATATTCTTCCTCCTCAGAGGTCAGCTTTTGTTTGTTTAATGTCTTACTCAGCTGGGACTCAAGCTAAAAATTGTGTTCTATCTGGGACAGAGGGAAAAGAAAGATAGTAGAACTGTGTGATGGTTCTTATAGCTTCTGACTGGAAGTAACACACTCAATGACTTCCTGAGGTGGGGCTGAGTCTAATGGTATTGCATATAAAGTAAAATCTATGAAGGCTAGTAGAAGAAGAGGGGGTCACGTTTTATTTTAAAAATAAAATGATCTACAAAAATTCCACCCCCACTATTCCTGAACTTTATTCAGAATGTTTTCTAAAATAAAAAAAAATCACTCCAATCCTCTACTTAAAATAAACATGTGGTTTTCCATTATTATAAGTAAAAAATTCATTTTTTAGGATAATTAATTTTTTTTTACTATACAAGCGTGTCTCACTGGCTCAGTCAGTTGAGCATCCAACTCTTAGTTTCAGCTCCAGTCATGATCTTAAGGAGGCTGTATAGAGCCCCATATAAGACTCTGTGCTCATAATAGAATCTACTGAAATTCTCTGTTTCCCTCTCTCTGAGCCCCTGTCCCTGCTCACTCACTCTCTCAAAGAAAATAAATAAATAAGGGGTGCCTGGGTGGCTCAGAGGGTTAAGCCTCTGCCTTTGGCTCAGGTCATGATCTCAGGGTTCTGGGATGGAGCCCCACATCAGGCTCTCTGCTCAGCAGGGAGCTGGTTTCCTCTGCTCTCTCTGCCTGCCTCTCTGCCTGCCTCTCTGCCTATTTGTGATCTCTCTCTCCGTCAAATAAATAAATAGATAGATAGCTAAATAAATAAATAAATAAAATCTTTTTAGAAATTCTTTTTTCACTATCTGGGGCCTGTATAACCTTATATTTTTGCCATTTCTCTTCCCTCTTGATAGTTTCAGTCTGTGTGGTCTCTTTGACTGAACCCTGGTAGCTTTTGCCAGGAAAATTGCTAGTAAATTATCTCATTATTGCTTTTTGCCTTAATGAGGTTATAGCCCCATCTATATATTTCTATAACTCTCGTGCTTCTACTCTTAAAGTACTTATCATGTTATAAAATTATTGTATCATTCAATTTTTTGTGCCCATACCACATATTATAAAATGAATGAGAAAAAATTCCTCTTAGTGCTTGACATATTGTAGATAATGTGTTGAATGGATGAATTGACTTTATAAGAAAAATTTTGAAAAACCATATACATATAAATTATCAAAACCATATGCATATAAACTATCATCCACTCGGTGTACTAGAGAAATACAAAGGAAATATTATTTCTACTTAAACAAGAAAAGAAAATATATAAAAACAACATTCCTAATTCAATATAATTCTTTGAAATTAACACAGTTGGCTAAAATACACAGTCGCTAGCTTAAAACAAACAAAACAACATTGTTTGCTAAATACTATTTAGATACTTTCATGTAACAAATCACAAAGTGCTCCAAAGGAGATGATGAAGAATGCTACATTCTTAGACAAAGATAATTCTATATGATTTACATATTTGAAAATTGCAACAAATTATAAGAGACAGGAGTTTATGACAATTCTTTCTCTGTTGTCTTTTGAACCTGTTTCATTGTTGCCACATAAAAGTTATTCTCCTATAAATCAAACTCAAAATGGATGAAAGACCTAAATGTGAGACAGGAATCCATCAACATCCTAGAGAAGAACACAGGCAGCAACCTTTTTGACCTTGGTTGCAGCAAATTCTTATTAGACACATCTCCAAAGGGAAGGGAAACAAAAACAAAAATGAACTATTGGTACTTCATCAAGAAAAAACTTTTGCACAGTAAAGGAAACAATTGACAAACCAAAAGGCAACCTACAAAATGGGAGAAGATATTTGCAAATGCCTTATCAGATAAAGGCTAGTATCCAAGAGCTATAAAGACCTTACCTTACTAAGCTCAATACCCAAAAATCAAAGAACCCAGTCAAGGAATGAACGAAATACATAAAGACATTTCTCCAAAGAAAGACACACAAATGGCCAACAGACACATGGAAAAAGTGCTCATTGCCGGGGGCCAACCCCAGCAACAGTCAAGGCTTCCTGAAGGTGGTGACGGCGTCGGCGATATGAAATGAGAAAGCCCCAGAGATTCTTTTCCGATCACCTGCCAGGCATCTCTGCCTTGCTGGCTCTCAGTGTCTTTATTTATAGGCAACAAGTTAAAGATTTTCATGAAGAAAAACATTTTTTTTTTTTACAGAGAGTGATTTTTGATTACACAGTGTCTTTGTTAGAGAAACATAGTGCTTTGATCAGTGAAACATGTTTTTGCAGGTTCACCTATCTATAGTTCAGAGTTAACTCCCTAAACCAAATCAAGGACATGTTATTCAGTGAGGTTTTTTTTACAGTTTCTTACATTTGGTGCCTAGATGATAAAGGGTAGACTAATGATATGGTGTTTTTTAAGCAGGCCTTACAAACAAGAAGGCAATTGAAAGGCTTAGATGAGTAGTGTACAAAGTTTTAGCTACATTATTAATACAATGACCAAAAGTTAGTCTGTCTGGCATCAAGGAGAAAGATAACTTATTTTGCAAAGGTAAAAGCATTTGCTCAAGCCTGTTTTTCATGACTGGGTGCAAAATTCTTTATTTATCGGTCCTTTGTGTGTGTGGCAATGTCTTTGTTAGTATAGTTTTATTTCTTATATTAAGCCCTTTATTTAACCATTTAAGAGCCTCGACAATCTCCTCCTCAGAGCTGCAGGATATCTAAGATTAAGCTATTTTTAATGATGGTAAGTAGAAACAAAAGCATTTTGCTATATACCAGACATGGTTTTTAAATGTCAAGCATTCCATACAAAGAATGGCAAACAAGCAGGGTGGAGAAACCACTGCCCCATGCAAACTCCTCACACTTTGTGGGAGGGTCAGTGTTCCCTGCCTTGCAGAGGGAAATCACCTAATTGATCATGCAGGTGGCTCAGGGCAGCTCATCACTCAGCATCAGGGAAATATAGAATATTACATAATCACAATGAGATACAACCTCACACCAGTTGGAATGGCTAAAATTAAACAAGTCAGGACAAAACAAATGTTGGCAGGGATGTGGAGAAAGGGGAAACCTCCTACACCATTTGTGGAAATGAAAACTAGTACAGCTACTCTGGAAAAACAGTATGGAGATTCCTCAAAAAATTAAAAAATAGAATTAAAAAGTAGAACTACCTTGTGACCCCACAATTGCACTACCAGGTATTTACTCAAAGTATACAAATGTAGTGATCTTAAGGGGCACCTGCACAACAATGTTCATAGCAGCAATGTCCACAATAGCCTAACTATAGAAAGAGCCCAGATGTCCATCAACAGATGAATAAATAAAGAAGAGGTGGTATATTTAAACAATGGAATATTATTACTCAGCCATCAAAAAAATAAAATCTTAACATTTATAATGTGGATAGATCTACAGGGTATTATGCTAAGTGAAATAAATCAATCAGAGAAAGACAATTATCATATGATTTCACTCATATGTGGATTTAAGAAATAAATCAGAGGATCATAGGGGATAACAAAATAAGATGAAATAAGAGAGGGAGACAAACCACAAGAGATTCTTAACTATAGAAGACAGACTGAGGGTTGCTGCAGGGGAGGTGGATGGGGGATGGGATAACTGGGTAATAGGCCTTAAGGAGGGCATTTGTTGTAATGAGCACTGGATGTTATACACAACTAATGAATCACTGAACTCTACCTCTAAAACTAATAATACACTCTATGTTAATTAATTGAATTTAAATAAAATAAAATTTAAAAAAATGCTCAGTGACAAAATGTCTGCTAGTATAGATTGGTGATTTCATGTCCCATGACTAGTAATTTTTAAATGTGTAATTTTAATGACATTAAAGAAAACTATACCTAAGAATGTGCGAAAAGATATACAGCCATACCATTATTGGGTTTGGGTGGCAGAAATATTCTGAAAGGTTGGTTTTTTCTATGCATTAAACTCTATTACTGTGTGTTCAGTGAACAGCATGTCTTTAATTAAGTCTATTTGAATTTGTTGTTTTCTTTTTTTAAGATTTTATTTATTTATTTGACAGAGAGAGAGAGAACACAGGCAAGCAGAGAGGCAGGCAGAGAGAGAGGAGGAAGCAGGCTTCCTACTGAGCAGAGAGCCCAATGTGGGCCTCGATCCCAGGACCCTGAAATCATGACCCTAGCCAAAGGCAGAGGCTTAACCTTCTGAGCCACCCAGGCACCCTGTTTTGTTTTGTTTTGATATGATTATAAAATAAACGTATGGTTTTGATGCCACAATTCAAAGACCACCAAAAAACACCTGTAGGGCAACATAATTATGTATTACTTCTTTACTTAAATTCATTGCATTTTTTAATGGATATAAAAATTAAAAACCCAAAATTCTATAACCCAGATAAGTGATGAGATTATTCTTATTAAACTGATAAAGAGTCAGGCATGAATTTTGACTCATGTATAACTAGCACAAAACTAACAATAAAAATATTCCGCTTAAGTCTTGGTTATGGATTTGAGCTGCTAACATTCACAAGGAACATTAATCTTTTGATTTTCTTGATGTTCTTATTATTCAAAATATTTTATTTGACTTTTAATTATATACTTTTTCAATTAATAGACAAAGAATAACTTAACATAAATGTGACATTAAAAACAAAGGAAGTTAGTCCTTTTTAATTTTTTTAAAGGTTTTATTTACTTATTTGACAGAGAGATCACAAGTAGGCAGAGACAGGCAGAGAGAAAGGAGGAAGCCGACTCTCTGCTGAGCAGAGAGCTGGATGTGGGCCGCAATCCCAGGACCCTGAGATCATGACCTGAGACCAAGACAGAGGCTTAACCCACTGAGCCACCCAGGTACCCTGGAAGTTAGTCCTTTTAAAAATGTCCTTTATTCTTTTTAATAACAAAGAGGGTCTCAATTTCTTGCTTGCCTAAAATATCTATCTTTTGATAATTTTCTCTTAAGGAAGCAAAGCTTACCATAAAATATTGCTTCCCTTCTCATGGGTAGATACCCAGAGACACTACACATATACACACTTTTCCCCCTTACTAGTGAATATGCACTTCTACTTTGACACACTCCTTGTTTTCACAAATCAGTAAACATTGCTCAGATAGTCAGCAAATAAACTCACTATTTTTAAAGCAACTAAGTCAATAACTGAATAGGCATATTATATATTAAAGTTAAATAATCATTTTTAAATAGTATTCAACATTTTCCAAATATTTCTCATATTAAAATTATAGATATATTTCATTGACAGAGAGGAATCCAATCTTACTATGAATTAATTTCTGAGCCATGAGTATGTAACAAATGCATTTGTCAAATTTCTTATAACTTGAACAAGCAAAGCATTATGATTTGCAAAAATGAAGTACGAGTCACATATACATCCTAATCATTGCAAAAGGAAATTATATCTTTTCTTCCACTTTGCTGTTATTTATGGAGAGGATCACATGAATACTGAATAATGTGATAATCTTGAATTCAAATAACAAGTGTAGTGGCAAAAAATTATATATTCTTTGATACAAGAGATTTTTTTCCAAATAAATTTTTTTAAGTAGAACAAGCCGTAGTTATTATTAACTGAAATCAAATGTTCTTCAAAAGACAAATAAAGTCAGAGAGGGTTTTTGTTTCCTTGGATTTTTTTTTCTTGTGATAACTTCTTCAACATATTTTTTTTCATGGTTCTTAAAATAACAGTTTTGAATTTCATAATTTAAAAATTTTTTGTTGTGTGCAATATAGAATAATTGTGAATCTTGTTATAGCAGTAAACAAAATATAAACCTGTCTTTGCAATTGGATACAGAACATCATAAAGTATGGTTTAATTATTCTCAGATTTCTATTCTTTTGTACATATATATATATATATATGCGTACATACATACATATATCTGTCTGTGTAGGCGATAAATTTAAAATATTTTCAACCTAGTGACTTTCTATTCCCTCTATCTGGTTAGTTGCTAAATTATGGGAGGTTTTAAGTATACTGAGGGATGGGTCAGGTGATCAGAGTAGCCCCAAGTAACTAAGAGGATTGAAAGAAGGGTCTGATAACAATCAGTGTAGTTTGATTTCAATATTTTGGCAACTATAATGGCTCTAGAAGTGCAAACAAACTGAATGTCCTCCCTTCCCCTGTCCAATCAGTAAAAATTTTTTCTAACTCTTTTGTGTGCTTTGCTCCTGACCACTCCTAACATTCTTGCCTTGTGGTGTGACAATAGGATAATAATTCCATTACAGCATCAGAAGTTTTAAGAAATGAATAAATAAAGCATCCATGAAGCAAAGAGGATAGAACAAACCAAGCAATTAAAAAATATTGGAATTTTTAAAGATTAAAAATAGATCCAAACAATAATTCCTTTGAATTTTTTTCTTTTTAGATTTATAAATCTGCCATACCTGAGAAACTGACATTTCAAACTCAAGGACACACTTTCCTAGAAGGCTACATCCAGCACAAGCACCTCGTCTCTGACTTTACTTCCTTCTCAAGTCAGCCTAAATGTCAGAACTGTAACTTCTATTACCTTTTCACCATGATAAAATTTTCTAGGTCTTTGGTTGGCCAGTTACCTCTGCCTTATTAAACTCAGATCAGTGGACTTTTAACCATCCACAAAGATGTTGAGTACAATGGACCATTGAAACCATGTGAATCAGTAGCGTTTGAACCCATGTTCTCAATTTTAACACAGAAATTCTTTTCTGTGATGATTTACCTCAGTCTCCCATTCTGTCTCAATGGTCACATAAGTTGTCATTTGTTTTCTCATACCTCTTACTTACTTCCCAGTTCACTCCCACTCCATGAAGAAAGATAATTTATTGGATCAGGACAGTAGTCATTGTCTTTCCAAATCACATGCCCTGATGTTGTCATCTCTTTTAGCCTTGTTAGTTGTGGTGGTTAACTTTATGTGTTGACTTGGCAGAACCACTGTGCCCAGATATTTGGTCAAATGCTATTGAAGATATCTCTGTGGAGCTGTTTTTAAATGGCATTAACATTTAAATTGGTGGACTTTAAAGCAGATTTCTTTCCATAATATAAGTGGGCTTCAGCCAATCATTTGAGGGACTTACTAGAACAAAAACTGATCTCAAAGAAGGAATTCTGCCATCAGACTGCATCTGGACTCAGACTCTAACTCTTCTCTGGGTCTCCAGCCTGCTGGCCTTCTCAGAACATATTAAACTTGACCCACTACAATTGCATGAGCTAACTCATTAAAATAATTTTTCTCTCTCCTTCTTTCTCTCAGTTGGTAGATAGATAGATAGATAGATATAGATAGATAATAGATGATACATAGATAGATAGATTAGATAGATAGATGATAGATGATAGATGATAGATAGATAGATGATAGATGATATATAGATGATATATAGATAGATGATAGATAGATGATAGAAAGATGATAGATGATAGATAGATAATAGATGATAGAAAGATGATAGATGATAGATATAGATGATAGGTAGATATAGATAGATATAGATGATTAATAGATGATAGATATAGAGATACAGAAACAGAAATATATGTATATATCATACATACATTCCTCTGGTTCTATTCCCCTGGAAAACCTGACTAATACCCTCATTGTCCCTTCCTGTCTAGGGTCCTCTCCTGCTACAAGGAACTCACTTTTTCATTCATGCCATCTTTTCAACTATCTTTCATCACTTCCTCTACATTCTTTTTTTTCTTTTCAGCAAATATATATGTTTGAGACTCCCTGTAAAACAAGAACAAACAAAATCTTCCCTCCCATTTTCATACCCACTCTCTTTTGCACTAAAGTTTATTTAAATTGTCTTCACTTTGGGGGTGCCAGGGTGGTGCAGTTGGTTGAGCATCCAACTCTTGGTTTTGCCTCAGGTCGTAGGTTCAGGTAGTGATCTCAAGGGCATGAGATCAAGTTCCTCATGAGGTTCCACAGTCAGCAAGGAGTCTGCTTGAGTTTCTCCTTCCCTCTCTCTTTGTCCCTCCCCCACCAATCTCTCTCTCAAGTAAATAAATATATATTTGTTTAATTGTCTTCACTATTTACCTTTGCTGTTTCAGAAACACACAGTTTCACTCCACTGCAGTTTTGCATCTACTCATTTCATCAGAGCCACCGATATTTATATGGTATCTTTTGTAGAGAAAAATCACATCCAAACCCTCAAAACAAGTTTCATAATAAAATAAGATACTTTGCTGGTGTCAGCTGAAAAGTAGTGGCAATCAATATATCATCTTGGTACCTCAGTATATACCGTCTTTATTAGGGCACAACTTGTGCAACTGTATGTAGCAACACCAAATCCACAGAAAAGTATTCTGTAAGGTTAAACAATGTCTCTTCAGTTTTTGCCTTTTAATTCTTGTTCATCCCTTTTTTATTATCTCCATACCCCTAGCTTCTTTGACATCAAAGCTTTCTTTTTTCTTATTTTTCTTTTAAAAGACATCTCATATCTCAGAGCTCTTCTCTTGCCATCCTCCAAAAAAGAAAAAAATGTTCTTTTTAGTCTATATTTTCTCCCTGGGTGGCTTGACACAAAAATATTGGTTTAGCTAAATCCATTACTCATAATTTGAGGACTACTAAATCTCTATCCTCAACCTTGACCTCTGGGCTGAATGTCAGATATGTTAACTCATACATTGATTTATCCATTTATTTAACAGATATTTATAGAGCATCTACCAAGTGCCAAGCACAGTGTAGTGCTTAAACATATAATGGTGAGCCAAAATAGATATGAAAATCTAACTTCATGCAGAGCATGTGTACTTGAATGTTCAGTAGACTTCAGGCTCAACATGTTCAATATAAATCTCACAATTCTTTCCCCCTCAAACTGTTTCCTCATATTATTCTTTTTGTTTAAGAGTTTATTTATTTATTTTACAGAGAGAAACATAGCTAGAGAGGGAACACAAACAGGAGGAGTGAGAGAGGGAGAAGCAGGCTTCCAGGATCATGACCTGAGCGGAAGGCAGACACTGAGCCATCCAGGAGCCCCTCATATGACTCCTAATCTTATTAAAGGATATTACTACTTACTCCAGCTATAGACAGAGCTATTATTGTTGTTGTTCTATAATTTTTAGTTCATTTCTCTGAATCTTATGTTCCATTATGCACTTTATAGCAGCAAGAGCCAGGTCATGCTCTACACTGTATTGTCAGTGACTTGTATAAAATCAAATTCTTTAAAAAATTACTTAATGAGTATAATTGAATGAAGGGATAAACAGATAATGGTGTAGGAAATAGCAAGCAGAGAGAAGTGCAGTGCAAAATCATTTATGCATTTGCAAAGGCATACAATTGTAAGATGATATATTCAGAAAAAGGTAACATTTTCAACATTTTAAAAGAATAGGGAAAATGAGATTATTGCATGAATTTAACATAAACATACAGACTGAGGATAGATTTTTAAGGTTTTATAATCCTCGCTAATGTATTTTTTTCTAGTAGAATTCAAAGGGAGAGATTCCTAAACAAAGCTGTTAAATAAAATAAACTAAGCCACCTTTGCCATATTTTAAAATTATGTACCTGTGTCTTTCTTGGCTCTCTGTTCTGTCTCACTGGTCTATTTTGCATCCCTGCACCATAACAAACTGTCTAAACTACAACAATTTTATAACAAATCTTTAATATTGATAAGACAAATTCCCCAGTTCTCATTCTTTTTCTAAGTGTCTCAAAAAAAAAAAAAAAGATCTCAAGTAGCCTGATGTAAAAAAAAAAGCAATACTTTTCCATAAATCATTGACCTCTACCTCTGAAACTAATGATACAATTTATAATTAATTGAATTTAAATAAAATAAAATTCAACAAAAGAAAATACCTTTCAAAAAAGGAAATTAGAGATAGTCAACATACTGTCTTACATCTGAACAAAAATCTTAAAATATATATATGAGCTATATCAAGAAGCAGGAAAATATGACATATTAATCAGGAGATAATTCAGTGAATAAAATGAACCCAGACATATTTGAGATAATAGAATTAAAATGAAAGTTTTAAAAATTTTCTATAAATATGCATTTAAGAATATAGTGAAGATAAAATTAGAAGGATTTAAAACAGAATCAAATGAGTCTCTAGGGTTGAAAAATACATTATCTTAAATAAAAAATTCATTAAATGGGGGCCCCTGGATGGCTCAGTGGTTAAGTGTCTGCCTTCAACTCAGGTCATGATCCCGGAATCCCAGGATCGAGCCCAATATTAGGATGTTAACAATGCTTTTATCTTATTTTAATATGCATTTAATATTAAATATGCATTCTTTTAAACAAAATATAAGTGAATATATAATTTTTAAAACATTTTGGAATAACTGTTCCAGTTATTTTTGTCTAGCTCAACTAAATCATTCTAGTTGTGAGTGATTATTCTCTAGTAAAAAGGAGCATAGACCCAGAGCACATGGAGGAGGAAGAAGACAGGAATGCCTACAATACCTCCTTTGAGTGGATCCCTGATCCAGGTGAGGCAACCCTACACCAGGACACTGGGAGAGCAGAGCCTGAGCTGGATTTTGGCCACACCTGATGGAAAATGCTTCCATGCTGAGTATCTCTGAGCAGAATACGGAATGCACCTGCACAGGGGAGGTTGAGAGAAGAAAAAACTATTTTTGATGGGTACATAGGGACTTTTATTTGGAAGATGCAACATAGCACCCAATCCTAATGATATGCTGTAAATAAGTGTTAACTGCCTCAATAACTCAAAGTCTTGGCCATGATTCTGTATTACTCTTTTCTTTATCTTCTTTTTTTTCCTGTCTCTTTGTTCCTCCTTTATTCCTTCTTTCCTCGCTTACCATTCTTTTTTTTTTTTTTTTGAGGAAAGAGAATCACATAATTTCTTCCTAATGTTAATTTCTTAGCAAATATCATGGATAACAAAACTATCAATTGAAAATCTTAACTGAGAGAAATCAAAATAGAAAAACAATGGGTATAGATAAGAGAAAAGTTAGTTCTGAGTTTGGAACAACAACAAAAACAGGTCTAGGTAAAATCCTCAAAATACTAATAATGTTTTATTACTGAAAATTTTCTAGAAATAGTAAATAATTAGTTTTGCCATCAGTGAATTATATAGACAAGGAATATAATGCCAATTTTCATATAGTGTCAAAATATACCCAAAATAGAAAATAAACTTCAGGATATTTATAAAATGTTTATGTATTCTATAGCTATTCAACATTTAGCTATTAATGTGTTTGAGGTGGGGGAGAAAAAATCAACTGAGTTTTTCCAAATAATTAGTTATGCCCAAGATAAGGTTAACTTGTTTTCTACACTCTAGCATCGGTTAGATATGGAATTCAAATTAACTCATAAATATTAAAATTACAGGCTTAAGGAAAGAGTGTTACTTGATGCATAACCTATCTGGAAGTATTAAGCTATTACAAAATTTGCAGCTAAAATGTTGCTGGTCTGTGGAAACTGTTATCCCAAAATGGCACCCCTGAGACCTACAGAAGGTAATACATGTCTTAGGACACATTTACTGTAGGGGAGCAGGCTTATCCATCCCACACCTACCACTAGTGCTATTGATAAATATTTCTTCATATATGTTAACACTTTCCTCAAATGTTAATACTGAATTTTCCAAAATATTAGTCAAAGAATAACAGAAACATTTGTAATTGTTTTAGATGTTTTGTTTTGATTATTTTAGTTTTTATAAAATATTTAAAGCATATTTACTGTATTTTCCTCTATCACAATGCCTTTCATAAAGTAGGTGATACCCAGTAAGTCCTCTTTGAAAAAAATGAAAGAGTGAATTATTTACTTACATGTCAAGCATTTATTTGCTTACATTTGCTTAAACATGCATAGTTTGTTAATTTATCTAAGAATAACTAGTTTAAAAATTTAATGCAAGCATTCACAGAATTTTCATAAAAGTTTTCATATTTCTTAGACTTAAGAATTCTGTCATATTGCCATAAAATAAAAAGGTATTGTTTTTATGAAACTAATAATTTTAATTAGTTCATAACATAACCTCTTTAAAAATTGTAAATAAAATTATGAGAACTATTTGCATAGCTAGAATATTATTTGTATTAATCAGTAAAAAAAAATATTTTACTGATTTCTATTTGCAAAAAGATGAACATTTTACTGTCCTGCATTCTGAAGCTGGATGTTAAGCTTAAGAAATAATCAAGTTATTTTTGTCATGCCACTTCAATTTTGCGACCATAAGTCTGTCTTGTAAGATAGCTTAAAGGACAATGCTCCAAGAATTCTCTTCACTGCCTAACTTGACTTCTAGTGATGAATTTTCCATGGTGTTATATGAGTCCCATCTGTTTTTAAGTATCAGCTCATCAGCTAGTTATTAATTTAAATCCCACTGAATATTGCTGGAAGCTGACCAGTGTATTCACAGCATGACACTGAAACAGATCAAAATGACACACGTTGCAATAATTCTTGGAACTAATGTCCACAGGCAACAACTATAATTGTTCTTCACACTAGCAGGCATTTTCCCTTTCTCTAGAGACAATTCTTAACATATGCATTTTAATTGGCTTTAAGAAATGATATCATGGTGCAGAAGATGGCAGTTCATCTTCTTAGCCACTACATTGCACATGCAGCTCTGTGAGCTAATTTTTTGAGTGTAAGGTGAACTAGTGGTGTTTTATGAATAAGCCTTAATCCATTAGTGATAAATCACATATAAGTTAGAAATGGATCAATGAAAACTAGCCATTAGAATTTAAAGGACTAAAATCTATTATTAAGTAATAACATAATAAAACAATGTAGCCTTCAGAAATATTTCTTCAAACAATATGGCAATTATATTTTTTTTTTTTTTAAAGATTTTTTTTTTTTTTTTTTATTTATTTGACAGAGAGAAACACAGCTGGAGAGGGAACACAAGCAGAGGGAGTGAGAGAGGGAGAAGCAGGCTTCCCGCCAAGCAGGGAGCCCGATGTGGGGCTCGATCCCGGGTCTCCAGGATCATGACCTGAGCCGAAGGCAGTGGACTAACCAACTGAGCCACCCAGGCGCCCCGGCAATTATATTTTTTAAATAAGAAAATATCAACAATCAAAAATTTGATTTTATGAATTACATTTCTTGACTTTTCTATATATATCTTGCAAAGATGATGTACTGCAATCAAGTTGTCTCCTGATTATCATGCTAAATGAAACTCTAGATATGATATCACTGCAATTATTTTTAAAAAGGAATTATAGGGGCGCCTGGGTGGCTCAGTTGGTTAAGCGACTGCTTTCAGCTCAGGTCATGATCCTGGAGACCCTGGATCGAGTCCCACATCAGGCTCCCTGCTTGGCAGGAAGCCTGCTTCTCCCTCTCTCACTCCCCCTGCTTGTGTTCCCTCTCTGGCTGTGTTTCTCTCTGTCAAATAAATAAAATCTTAAAAAAAAAAAAAGGGAATTATATATGTCTAAACTCTCTAATGCATTGGGAAAAAATTACAAATTGATGAATTGTTAGCTTTTTCTCCACCACCTCCCCCTATCCTCCCACATTGCATATTTTCCCTGCAACTCCTTATTCCATTTTAATAATCCATATTATTTTGTGATTTATATGTTGGCTTAATTGTAGAGCTAGCATGAATAAAGTTTAGACATTTGTTTTGTTTCATTCTTTAACTTATTTTTCCAACTTTATTGAAGTATAAATGACAAGCTTAGACAATTTATTCTGACAGTATTTACAAATTAATTCATGAGTCACTGTGAAATGAAGTAATTTGAACTTTTTAAGTAATTTGTAGGCATTAGTCAATAGGTGGAGATGGCACATATTTAGAAAAAAGTTTCCAAAATCTTTCCATAAACTGCCAAGAAAACTTCAGTAAGATTGGGATGCATTTTTTAGTGAATAATAATTCTTACTCTCAATCTCCATTTGAGATTGTCCACAATCTTTAAGAACAGCATGATAAATATGGAAACTTAACCCTACTAAGCTTTCCGAAGATTCAAGTTTGAGATCTACCACAAAAAGAAGAGGAATTTCTGAGCTTTAAAGTTTTCTTAAGTCAAAAAAAAGTTCCACAACACAGAATCTCAGTCCTGCCTTCTCCATTCTGTCCAATCCTTTACCTTCCTGCCCAAGTTCTCCCAGACTTTAGTATCTAACCCTTAATTTCACCTTTCATGTTTAACAAAAATTGGCTACACATTTTGATTTTTCTCTCCTGAATGTGACCCTCCCCTTGCTTCTAGGATGGGTTCTTCAGTGTGGCAAGGGGAGGACAACTGATCATAAAGTCTCAAATCCATAATGTTGCATGAAAATCTCATTTTAGACTGTTCCAGAAAACCCACTAGCATACCACCTACCTATCAACATTCTGTATTATCTAAGAATAAAAGGAAGTGTGCATTGAACCCATGCTGTTTTATACTTCTATTTCTTTGCACACATTATGGTTTTTAAATAGCATTTTTATCATAGCCCTGCATTTTGTCATATGATTTGCCCTGCAGATAAGTAAAGGTGTTTCTGGAGAAAATATTGACAATGATAGATAATATAGTGTTCCATTTGTGATTGTGAAGCCTTGGAGAAATCATACTATTTAAAATATTATTCTCCCCTTTCTTCAAGGATATAGGTTTGGTTCATTTCATTGGAAGTGCAATAAAATGGGATAATACTCTAAATGAGAATTAGTTTACTAGAAGTAGAGTGGAAGTGTAATCATTTTCCTCTTTAAGCATGCACTTTATATCAGAACAAAGACTCACAAGTTAGGAGTGAGATACAGGAAAACTCTAATAGCATTTTACATCCTTTATAAACCAACCAGGGAAGAAAAAAGAGATTCTTCAAGAAAAGTTGGAGAAACTATATAGAATTTCCGTACTTCATCACTCCAGATGGATGGGATTGCACATTGAATATGAAAGGAAAATGTGTCTGTTATGGGGGTGGGGTGGTGCTTTGGGGGTAACTGTTCTTATAGTCAAGAGGTACTTTCTAATTCAGAAAAGAGAAATGGTATATATGACAATTGGTTTCAACAGGTGAAACAGTAGGTACAAATATCACTTTTCTTATGCTAACTTAGAATGCAGACATCTCTTCCTCACTTTTATTGGACCAACTGGTAGAATCTTAACTCTTAACCAGAGGAATGAGACATCCTAGCCATGAAAGTAGGCATATAAAATTCATCAGTCATTTCAAAATAAATGGTTGGAGGTTAATTGCAACTTTATAATTTTAACATAGAGTTGGCACCTATATCAGTCATATATATATGCATATATATATATAAATCCAAAGTTTTTAATAAATTTAGAGGACAAATTGATAAAAAAAAAGAAAATTTTGTTTAAAAGCTTCATTTGCTGAAAAGTCCCAGACATTAAAGGTGATTGTTCTCCTGAAGAGCCCTAAACAAAATAGGAGCAAACCACTATTTCTCTGTTGCGGGGAAACAATCCAATGGATCTCTTGTTAATTCATAGTTATATCAAAGACCCTATTCTTAAAGGGCCAAATTTGAGGAAACCATACAAACATTACAAACTCTCTCTTTTAGGTAGCAAATGTAAAGCCTAAAATCTGTTTCTTTTTATTAAAGAATCAGTTTTAATTAAAAGAAAACTGAAGTAAATCGTTTTTACCTAAAACATTTTAAATTATTTAGCTACTATAATACAATCTCTTCTTTCATTGATAAAGATTATTTGCTTGATTCAACTTTAGTCAAGCTTCTGAATCTTCTAGTAGACCCATCTGTGCACTTTCTTATAAACTCGAGTTTGGGCAAAAATCTTGCTGAATCAGTTTAGCAAGAATCCCACATCCTTTACTTCTGATCAACTTCATTATCTAAGAGTTCTCACTTGGTACCATCTCCCAGATGATGTCTGATCACATTGGCTTGTCTTCAGCAAAAGACCTATTAGATTAGTTTAGGCAGAATGCCTCCTTACACACTATGTTTTCTCTTAATTTTCTATCCACTGACCCTTACCCTTCTCCCTGTCTATAAATTCTTACTTTCTTATGCTGTGTTTGAAGGTGAGCATAGTTCTATTCTGAGATCTCTTACCCCTACTGTCCTGAATAAAGCCTGCTTTTACTATTTTCCCTACTGTCCAACTCTGTTTTTTCTTTCACAGAGTTGATATAAAAAGTGAGAATACAGAAGAAGTGGGATCTTCTTAATCAAAGTTCATTAAAAAGAGAGTATGGAGAGGAGACAAGAGCACATTTGCTAAATACTTAGGTTTCAGAAGTCTTCCAAGTAAGTTCAAATTGATTCCGCTCCATTTTAACAATTGATTCCTGTAGTTGCATAAACCTTTCATTATAAACAAAACAGTTCTTTTTTCTTTAAATTTGATCTAGTATCAATAATAAAGACTTGCTAAACATTGTTTGAGGAATCTTAAAAAATTACTGTTTTTTTAAGGGTGCCTGGGTGGCTCAGTTGGTTTAGCATCTGGCTTTTTGTTTCAGCTCAAGTCATGATCTCACAGGTTATGGGATACAGTCCCATGTCAGGCTCTGCATTGAGAATGGAGTATACTTTAGATATTTTCTTCTTCTTCCTCTGCCTCTGCTCCTCCTTGCTCTCTCTCTCTCTCTCTCTCTCTCTCTAAAATGAATAAATAAAATCTTTAAAAAATAAAATGATTGGCTTAGCAGACTATTATGGTTCGTGAATTACAGTAGACCCTTGAACAATATGGGTTTGAACTGTGTGTGCTCACCTATAAGCAGATTTTTTACAGTACAGTACTATAAATGCATCTTTCTTCCTAATAATTTTTAACAACATTTACTTTTCTCTAGCTTACTTTATTATAAGACTACAGTATATAATACATATAACATATAAAATATGTGTTAATTGACTGCTTGTGTTATTGCTAAGGCTTCTGGTCAACAGTAGGTTATTAGAAGTTAAGTTTTTAGGGAGTCAAAAGCTGTATGTGGATTTTTGACTGTGCAGGGGTTGAGGCCTCTAACCTCACATTGTTCATGTGTCAACTGTATAGTGAAGTCCCTGAGATTTACTATTGAAATTGTCAACCTATTTTATCTAAAACTATAGAAAACATTAAAATGGTTTGGGTTCTGTTATAGCTATCCCAGTATACTGTCACTATTCTACAAAATTTAATGAAAGCAAATTTGAATAATTAAAATGAAGGGCTTTGAACATTTTCCACCCTAAGCATAAAACTTAGAGTAGTTTGATTGTACTGTAAATTGACAAAGAGTCAAATTTCCTTCATAATGAAATCCAATATTGTCTTTATAATAGGGACAAAGTGCAATTCTCCTGAGTATATTCTTAGGGAGATACATTCTTTCTTTTCAGATCCTTGAGGAGTGAGACCAGTAAAATGTTTAAGAGAAATTCTGTTGGGGAAAGCAACATGGTAGAAAGAAGGGAGACGATCTCTGGGCTCCATAGAAGGGTTTTGTTCTAACCTTCTAACAATCACATTTTCTGTGAAGTTTTCACAATTACAATTTTCTCCGGTTATTTCTAAGCCTTTGGTTAAGTTTACTTAAATGTTGTAGTCCTTTGCTTCATTGGAAGATTTGTGCCCATGGTTGAGTCAAAGCAATAGAATGGGATAAGCATCTCTCTGAGGAAATGCAGATTTAGAATTAAGTGGTTACCTCTAGAAGACCAGAGCAGTAGCCCAAAGCCAAGAGGCTGACTGTGATGAAAAGAACAGCCAAGAGAGATTTGAAGACCTTATGCATTTCAGGAGCACTCATTCCACTCCACTCAGAGTTTAGAATGCAGTGAAATCAATAAAGTAGGATGGGACCTGAAAAATTATACTTGGATATAAAAATATTTTTTCCTTATCTATAGTAGAGGACAATAAATTCTAGGATATTTGAATCACAGCCACCAAAAATATGATAAATCCCAAAAAGGTCATAAAAGTTAATGTGGATCATCATCATTAAATGAACTACTTACTTTTTACACATAAACAATATATGTGCTAAATGTATAGTAGAGTCAATTTGATTTAGTGTTCCTCCAGTATTCCTCTAGGAGGCTATTCAGAAGTTTACTTTTCTTTCATCTTGTTTTAATTTAATTAAAAAAACCATGTGGAATAAGAGATTTTTCCTCCCAATGAAAGAAGAGCTGTGAAAAAAAAAATGTATGGAGGAGCACCATGTGGTTCAGCCAGTTAAGCATATGACTCTTGATTTTGGCTTAGGTCATGTTCTCAGAGTCCTGGGATCAAGCCATGTGTCAAGCTCCATGCTTAACAGGGAGTCTGTTTGAGGATTCTCTCCCTCTCCCTCTGTCCCTCCTCCCACCTGTGCTCACTCTATCTCTCAATTAAATAAATAAAACCCTTTTTAAAAAAAAATAAATAAACTGCATGGAAAAGGAAATGACCAAATAAATATGGTCTCTCCAAAAATTGGTCAGCAGACAGAATGGACCAGGGTTAGAATGGACACAGATAGCTGGAGAAAGTTGGGATGACAAGAGGGCAGGCAAGGTTAACTCAGCAGAACTCAATCACTCAAAACTTATACATTCCCAAAAAATACCTGCCTTCAAGCCTAGCCTTTGGCTGATTTCCAAGACATAATCTTTAAGTGTTTATAATATTCTGCTTAACAAGGGTGCTTTTGTATGCCTGAAGTCTTATGTTCTGCTGTCCTACCAGTTTGCCCAGATAAGTCTACCTAATGTGATTAATACTAAACATCTATTTGATTGAAGTTAGAAGAATTGGGGTATAAGTCTCTGAGGTCAGTCATGTGGGCTCTACATATTAAGTGACTGACCCCCAATGAAAACCCTGGGAACCAAGGCTCATGTGAGCTTCCCCAGTAGCAACACTTCAAATGTGTTTTCACAAATTGTTTCTGGGACAATTAAATGCATCCCTATATGACTCCATTGGGATGGAACACCTGGAAGTTTGCTTTTGGTTTCTCCTATATTTCACCCCATCTATCTATTGATTTTGCTTATTTTAATTGTATCCTTCTACTGTAATAAATCATAACTTTAACAACTTTTCTAAGTCCTATGAGTCTTAGCAAATCTTTAAACCTAAGGATGGTCTTGGGAATCCTGAAACAGTAAGATACCTTTAAATGTTCCCTCTCTGTACTCTATAATTAAGTTCAATTCCTAACCAAATCACACCTCATAATTTCTCAAATAGTTAATGAATATGAATTGCAGGGGTGATGGAAATGAATTAGTAATTTTCAGACTTATTTAGTTATCAGTTTTTAGTTTAATATATCATTTTATATTAATAAAAGCAGAATTGATCTGATTGGAGATGGTTGGAATTGGCAGGAAAGACTCATCTTTCCAGAAAGTGACCTCTGAGACATATGCACAGAATTTTTAGAACTCCATAGACCTTATTTTGAAAGTCAATAAAAGATGTAAAACATGACTTTAGCATTTCAAATCAATATATCTGAATGCTTAGCAAGATCAGTTATGCAACTTATAAAAGTATAACAAAAACTACGTGCCAGCTTCTTTTCAACTGGATGAAATTACATCATATACTATATACAAGTAATGCAGAAATCCAGAGGATTGTAAAGTTTAAAGAATCTCTTAAATGTAAAAAGGATTATCCTCCATTAAATCTCTTTCTACACCAATAACTTCTAACATGGAAAGAAAAGATCATAAAATATACATAGTTTCCTATATAGAAGAGAAAACCTCTAAATCTTTCTAATTCATAAAAACATCAGATATCCATCAACAAAATTTCTTAATCTGGTGTGAAGCAATGTTTAATTATCCATGTATTTGATATTATTTTAAAATCACTAGAGAAGAAAGGGTTCTTTTTCAATATAAATATTGAGACTTAAAAGCCCCATGTAGCATAGAAATAGTGGCATAACCTGACAGTCCCTTTGGCCAAAATGCAGTCATATTTTCCAGAAAACAAAACTGAAAACCACAGATACAGTGTAATAGATTAAATTTGTTAAATGTGCCCTAGGAAAAAAAGCTATCAGAGTATGTTCATAAGTAGCAATACATTTTAAAAGAAAATAAGGTCCTCATTTTTCTCTTCTATAACTGGTGCCAAAATAATCTCATGAATAACTTGATTGTGTGAAAATGGACTAGAAATAAATTTTTCCTCTGTCAGACAGCTTAACTGTAATAAAGCAGATTAGGTTAAGACATGATTACCTAGTTACCAATAGTGAATTCCAATTCAGATTTTGACAAATATTTATGGATAGATCCTATCACTCATGTCCTTCCCTCTATCTCTCAATGTTCATTAATACCAAAGAGAATAGGAGTAATTTCTTGAATAGATAATTAACTTAGAAAATTTTCTAGATGTGTATGGTTATCAAAGTGTTTACATAAAAAAAATCCTTAAATTTTTCAATCTACCACACACACAAAAAAAATCCTACATGAAAAAATGTGCAGAATGTTTTATCCCATAATTTGGTTTTATTTTCATTAAAGGATCTTTTGTCTGTAAATTTCTGGAGATCGATAAAAAAAAAATCTCCTGCCCTCATGGAATTCATATTCATCTGATTTTATTTTAATGTAATTAATCATTTTAAAAATTGTACATAAGTTCTATATATTTTTAGATAGTTCTCAAAAGTAGGAAAGAATAAATATCACCATAAAAAAGAGAAACTACTGAATGATAAAAATTATTAAATTATAAGATGAATATTACCATACTATTCAGACAAATAAGATCCATCTTCTTATGGTAGAATAGCAATGCCTAACAGTTTTTCCTAAGAAAATAATTTTTCCTTGGCAACTCTACCTCTGAATGCTGTGCTGTGTATGATGCTCATGCCTCTTCTATTATGTGGAAGAAGGAGATTAATAACAAGCAGAAGATCAGGTGTATAGAAGTGTGATGGGGAGAACAATAGACAACTCAAGAGTTTGGGAAACTAATTTTTCAATCTGGGTCTCCAGTAAGCCCCTTGCACTAGCTTTATGTTGTTCCTTACAGCTGCAAAACACTGTCTTTAAATATTAAACTTCTATGTAAAGTTAATAATATATTTAAACATTCTCACTAAGAAAAAGAAAGCCTTAGGGAAACCTAAATATAAATATATAATCTTTTGAAATTAAAAAAAAAAAAGTTCTGATTTCTCGTTTAATTTTCCATGGAGTTTTTTCATTGGAAAGTGGTCTTTCCTATTTCAACTTTTCGATCACAAAATTCAGTATAGTCAAAATAAGAAAATTGCAAACATTTCAAATTAAAGGGGAAATATTTTCTCATTTTTCCTTCCAGACTGTAAATAATCATAAGCACTGAAGTTAGTAGGAAGATATAGAAAAAGCAAGAGATTCTAAGTATGTATGGAATTTTAAACAAGATCACATTGCTTAAAACATGCATGTCAGGTAGAATACTTCCTTTACTTTATCCTACACATAAAACAGGTATGAAAGTATCACAAACGTAGTTATTTTCAAAATCAAATTTAAGCACTGTAGCAATTCAACATTCCAAAGAAACTGGAACATTAGAAAACATGCACTAACATGAAGTGTATGGGAGTGCCTGGGTGACTCAGTCCTTAAAGGTCTGCTTCAGCTCAAGTCATGGCCCTGCATTGGGCTCCCTGCTGGGCGGGAAGCCTGCTTCTCCCTCTCCCACTCTCTCTGCTTGTGTTCCCTCTCTAGCTGTGTTTCTCTCTGTCAAATAAATTAAATAAAATCTTAAAAAAAAAAAATAGATTGTGTGTATAGACTGGGTGTGATTTTGAGCTTTCATTACTCTAAAAATTGTACAACAGTTAAACACTTGGCTTCTCAAATTGATATGTTTAACTTCTCTTGTGTCTTCTATTCCTCCCACAGTGCCAGATGCCTCTCATGAAAGCTACTTGTCATTTTGCATGTGCATGTTCCCTGGGAAAGAGAATCATGTGGTTCTACTTCTTTGGCCAATTGTTTATATTTACTTTCAAAAATGTACTTATTGCTTAGCCTTTTTTGGCTTATTTCTATAGCCAATTTATGTTTATTCCATATTTTCCATTGGTGTGACTGGGGTGAGCCATAGCAGTGAGGGCAGGATACCATGACACAGTCCAAGAATACAAAGAAATTAAAAAGGAACCTTAGGAAGAATAGCAACAGCAGTAAAGGCACTGCTTATTATCACTAATCCCTGAGAAGTAGAAAAGAATGAAAGATTGAGAACAGATAAATAATTAAAAAATTTTTTTGGCATTTAATACATGTGTCCTTTTATTTATAAATAATTTGAATATTATATTAATGTAATTAAGTATATAATATATCTCCTAATGTAAATTTGCTTAATCTCTAAATCATTACTTGGTCATGGAGTATTTATTTTAATAACATACTGAATATTATATAATATCTAGTTTAGAATTATTATTTTTTTCTTTTTTCTTTAAAGACTTTTTTTATTTATTTATTCATGAGTGACAGAGAGACACACAGAAGCAGAGGCAGAGGGAGAAGTGGGCTCCTCATGGAAAAGGGAGCCCAATGTGGGGCTAGATCC
Source organism: Spilogale gracilis (assembly GCA_004023965.1). Classification (NCBI taxonomy): domain Eukaryota; kingdom Metazoa; phylum Chordata; class Mammalia; order Carnivora; family Mephitidae; genus Spilogale; species Spilogale gracilis. The sequence continues at coordinate 85,377 of PITA01002858.1, read as the reverse complement.
CAGGACTCTGGGATCATGACCTGAGTCAAAGACAGATGCTTAACAGACTGAGCCACCCAGGCACTGAAATTGTTCTTTTATTCTGGATGAAGAGACTCTATAGAGCTTTTGCTATGTCAACTTTTATTACAAAAGTTATATTTAAAGCTATATTGCTATATATATATGCAAACAGACACAACAACAAAGAATTTTATGACTCATTCTTTAGTCATTTACTCCCCTGGGGGAACCATAAACTCAATACTGAAAATTACAAATGAAGAAGATGATAGACATTTCACAGGATGACATAAAATTATTTTAAAATGTGCAGTGATGGGGCATCTGGGTGGCTCAGTCATTAAATGTCTGCCTTGGTCTCAGGTCATGATCCTGGGATCTGGGATCAAGTCCCACAGCAGGCTCCCCCTGCTAGGTGGGAAGCCTGCTTCTCCCTCTCTCACTCCTCTGCTTGTGTTCCCTCTCTAACTGTGCTTCTCTCTGTCAAATATATAAATACAAACTTTTTTTTTTAAAAATGTTCAGTGATTATTTACTTCCCTTTACTGAAATTAAAAAAACTTATTTAAATAATTGCATATTCTATGACCACAAAAATTAGATCGTACATCATTTGATTAAGCTTATTATCATTCCAGTCATGTGAAGAGATTTGCATATGTTTCTTATTTAGTGTCAGTTATAATTATTTTCTAAATCACTAACTGGATTTATATCATTAAAAAAATCCCTGGCTTAAAAAAATATTTTACTACTTTTGAAGTTTATAAATGTACTACTCTTCAATAAACAATGTTTAGTTTTAAGTTTCATTAAGTTCATCAAATTAGTACAAAATTTGCTTTGAGAGGAATCAATATTTGACTGAATATGCATGTTTAACCTTTTCCCCCTTCTAAATCCTTGTTGAAGAAACTAAATCAATATAAAAAAGAAATTTCTAAGTCCCAGAATCTGCAAAGCCATCACAGAGATGTATCCCAGACTTCAAGTTAACTATTAAGATGGTACTGATAGAATAAATTGGATACAAGATTCAAACCTCTTGACATCCTAGTAGTATTCACCACTCTCATCAGGAGCATGGTTAAAACCCTATCCTCACCCGTCTGGAAACACACCTGCAGAAAGCCCTTCTACCTATTGCATTTGAAGAGGAAATTGGCAATGGAAGACCTAAATTACTTGCCACACTTAAGACAGAAAGGTGAAATTGTTCCACACCTAATACATACATTACAATATGTGCCTGTGAGCTCCCCACAATCATATCTATGCATGGGAACCCTGAATACTATCTTTCTTTCCAAAGAGACAAAGGAGAAACCTCTTTGCTGACACTTGCAGCCTACTAGCTTGCTTTGTGGATGATAATGCCTGCTAATCAAATTCTGCCCAGTCACTGTGAAGTTGTGCCGGGGACCAGCCTCAGCAGAGATGTGGATCCCAAACCACGGGATGTCTGGCAGGCACAGTAATGACACAGACATAGAGATCTGATGCAAGCTGACAGACCTATGAAGCAGGCTCAGGCTCTGACTCTGGCTCTGGCCCAGGCCCTGGCCCTGGCTCTGGCTCTGGCTCTGGATATCTGGCCCTCTGGCCCTCTGGCTCTCTCTCTGCTGTCTCTGCTTCTGTCTCTGCTTCTGTCTCTCTTGCTCTCTGGTTCTTGCTTCGCAGGGTCTCTGCCTTTGCTTCTGCCTTTTCCTTTGCCTCTAGCTCTACCTTTGTCTGTCTTGATTGTCAAGGGTCCCAGTCTTTTATTATTCCAGAGTGAGGAAGTTGGGCAGTGCAGTTAAATCTTTAACTGCTTTTGCACCTGCCCTAGAGACAGGATCAGTATTGTTGCTGCAGGGTACAGAGTGATTGTTTAAACTCACAGAAGTCGAGCCCATTGAGGCAGAGGGATCAAGGAATACAGATAATAAATACAGATAAGATTACCAGGAGGAGGATTAAATGGCACAATGTGTCTTGGATAAGTATTTGCCCTAAATGCACACCCAGGGACACAAAGGACATATTGCCCCAACCCACAAGGTTTGTGGCTTTCTAGATTCTTGGTGGGGAAAGCCCAGAGGGGCTTTCACCCACATTCACGGGTACCTCTACCAAAGTTTCTGGCAGCTTGTGACATGGCGGGAGGGGTAGATCATGCACCATCCCAGACAGAGTTGGACTAACTACTGACTTCACTCATTCCATAGCTGGGGGCCACTTAATAGGCAGATTAAAAATTGAGAATTACACAGTTTGGTGATTGTAGCCATTGCTGCTATGAACATTGGGGTACATATGGCCCTTCTTTTCACTACATCTATATCTTTGGGGTAATACCCAGTAGTGCAATTGTCGGGTCATAGGGTAGCTCTATTTTTAATTTTTTAAGGACTCTCCACACTGTTTTTCAAAGTGGCTGCATCAACTTGCATTCCCGTCAACAGTGTAAGAGAGTTCCCCTTTCTCACAAGCTCTCCAGCACTTGTTTCCTGTCCTGTTACAGACAGATGGGTAAAGAAGATACGGTCCATATATTCAATGGAATATTATGCCTCCATTAGAAAGGATGAATACCCAATATCTATATAGATGGGACTGGAGGAGATAATGCTGAGTGAAATAAGCCAATCAGAGAAAGGCAATTATCATATGGTTTCACTTACTTGTGGAGCACAGGGAGTAACATGGAGGACATTAAGAGAAGGAAATGAAATGTGAACTGGGGTAAATCAGAGAGGGAGATGAAGCATGAGAGACTGTGGACACTGAGAACAAACTGAAGGTTTTGGAAGAAGGAGGTATGGGTGAGCCCGGTGGTGGTAGAGGGCACATATTGCATAGAGCACCAGGTATGGGGCATAAACAATGAATCTTGGAACACTTAAAAAACAAAATAAAATAAATTGTTTAAAATATATATTTATTTGACCATTAAAAAGAAAAAATTGAGAATTACAAAATTGGCAGTATCCCATGCTGATGTAAATGTTCTACAATCTCTATCTTCATTTATCAGATTTATTTTTAAAAATTGACAATATAAGATGTATGAAGAGAGCAAATCCCTCAAAAAAGTGAAGACAAACTGAGAAAAATTACTAACAATTTTTTTAGGATTCTTCTTTTTTTAAGTTTTTAAGTTTTTCTTAAATTTCTAGTTACTTTTCATAATATAGTATTGATTTTTCTGGAGTAGAAGTTAGTTATTCATCACTTCTATACAACACCCAGGGCTCATCACAAGTACCCTTCTTAATCCCCATCACACATTTCACCCATCCTCCACCCACCTCCCCTCCAGACACCTTGTGTGTTCCATATAGTTAAGAACCCCTAATGGTTTGCCTTTCTCTCTTCTTCCCCCTTCACCTATGTTCACCTGTTTTGTTTCTTAAACTCCACATATGAGTAAAATCATATGGTATTTGTCTTTTTCTGACTGACTTAGTTTGCTTAGCATAATACACTCTAGCTCTGTCCACATCCTTCCAAATGGCAAGATTTCATTCTTTTTGATGGCTGAGGAATATATATACACCACTCCTTCTTTATCTACTCATCAATCAATGGATGTTCAGTCTCTTTCCATTATTTGGCTATTGTTGATAAAGCCATTATAAACATTGGGGAGCATGTGTTCCTTCAAATCAGTATTTTTGTATCCTTTGAGTCAATACCTAGTAGTGTAATTGCTGGGTCATAAGGTAGTTCTATTTTTCACTTTTTGCAGAACTTCAGTACTGTTTTCCAGAATGGTTGCTCCAATTTACATTCCCACTAACAGCATATGATGGTTCTGCTTTCTCCACATTCTTGCCAACAGCTGTTGTTTCCTATGAATCATACTAATAATTAACAGTAACTGAGTGTTCATAATTTGCCAGGCATTGTATTAAGTGCATTTGCATCTATTAGTTCATTTAATATTTCCAAAAATACCAGTTTATAGATGAGTTTGAATAACTTAACCAATGTCACAAACTAGTAAGACATTTAGCTAGGATTTGAATTCATACAGTCTGACTCCAGAACTTGAACTCTTAACCACAAGCTGAATGGTCTTCTCCATAGTGCACACTTTAATTCCATGGGTGGTAGTCAATAATTTAAAAAACAATTTTTCATATAAAAATACCCCCGGCCTCCAACGCAGATACACTGTGGACAGGACTTTTATTCAGAACTTTCTTAAGCTTCCAAGATGGTTCCAATGGGAAGCCAATGTTGAGAACGACTGAACTCAAGTTGTGCAGAATAAGTGAGATTTATTGAAAAAGAAAGATATGAGAAACAAAAGGGAATTAAAGTTGTATTATATTCATATTTTCATTGAGAGTCAAGAATACATTAAGACAGTGAATGTTTGTTGTTTTTCCCCTAGAATTTATTCTATCTTCTTATAATACCATTGTGATTATGCTTTGAAGAAGCACTTCTCTAATCAGGCTATGAAGTTTTAATTATAGAAGAAGAAGATAATATTCTCTCTCCTGGCCAAGGGATGGACATCTATTCAGAAAGAGTCCAATCAGATACTATTTTTCTTTCAGAGCTTTTAACCTTGAGTAAATGACACAAGAATAGAAGTAAGTTGGAGCTAATTTAACTTAACAATGGTACCCTAAAGAGCCTGTCCATGAGCTTATTTTCTGGAGATACTTTGTTTTCATGGCCCATTCAAAGAATGTTGATTATATTTCCTTACACTTACATACATACATATATATGGCCATATTTATGCATGTGTGTGTGTATATATATATATATATATATATATATATATATATATTTTAACTAGTCTATTATTCTGAATTACTTTCTTTTTCTTGGAAACAATAAATTTAACTGTAATAGATATTAATACCAGAGAGTTTACTGTAAGTCATAAATCTACAGAGAAGCTAAAAATTTAGTTAGCTATATTGCAATAGAATATCAGGGATAGAATGTGATATTAATTGATAAACACTAAGTAAGAACAAAATCTCATTGCTATTTGTCTCACATCAGCCATGTCTCACTTAATATGATTATTTAAGGAGATTTTAAAATGATAAGAAATCTTGAATCAAGTCTTATGCTGGCTACATTTATAGCATCATATAAATGAAAGCAAATGAAGAAAAGGTGTTCAAATATCTATATTCTGGACTAACAGCAGGTAATTGAAATGTTATATTAACATATTACTTTACCCTTAGGGCTAAAATCACCAAATAAATGTTATCATTGAATCTAAGTGTTGCTACATTTCAGAGTCCATGAATTTACAGCCTATGTCTGCTATATAAAAACTTCATTCTTAATATTATATAAAAAATGGGATCCTAATTGAAAAAGGGAGGATTTGCTGTGAAGGATTTGAAAATAATTCATAATGGCATGATAATGCCATTAAATTTTTAAAATAATAATGTTTATTGAACTTTCATGAAATACTGCACATTGAAAATATAAAATGCAAAAGAGATGGTGAGATAGCAGAAGTTATTAAATGAGATCTAAAAGACAGAGAGTAGTAAATGAAAGAAAAATATATACATCTTAAGCACAATATTGGAAAGATTAATGGAAGAATAGAGTAAGTGGCAATTATCAGGAAAGATATAGAACATTAAATAATAGAAAGATTGAAATTGCTATAGGAAAAGTGTTAAAATAAGTTGAAGATGAAGTAAGAATATTGAAGTTAGATGGAATGTATCCAATATACATCTAGTTAACTTCTCAGCAGAAGCTAGACAGAATAATAGAACAGAGCAACTACTTAATAATATAATTAAATAAAAATATTCTAAAACAAAAGAAGACATGAAATTTTATACTGAAGGAAAAGAAAAACTATTTAAGAAAAAATGACCTAGAACATTAAATACCAAGATATATCATAATAAAATTATTGATCCTGAAGATAAAGAAATTATTTTTATAACCAGCCAAGAAAATTGATGAGTCACTTTTTAAGAGAAAAAGTCAAAATGACTTTAGTTCTCTCAAAGTCATATTTATCCTAACACAATGAAAACTAACATTAGACATTCAAAGGGGGGAAAATAAATGAGGCCAGAATGTTGTATCTAGTCAAACTGTCTTTCAAGTATAAAAACCAGATACAAATAGTTTTGAACTTGGAAAATTTCATGAATAATATTTCCCATAAGTACTTCCTAAGAAACTACTAGAGATTTCATTTGGGGCAACCAAGTAGTGACTGCATAAAAATACTGCAGGACTCATGACAGTAAACATCAAAAAAATTTAAATAGTCTAACTTACACTACAGTAAATGTGAGAACTAGATCAACAAAATAAAATGAAAAATTCACATGCAATAATAATAGTGAAATGATCTAATTTATAAAAGAGCAGAGGAAGTTGAGGAAAAAATAAAAAGAAAATCAGAAGGCAAATAACTACATTCATAAGAGATGGGCATCAAAACTATTATATAATGTTGACAAAATATGAAATAACAGTATTAGCATTCTTTAATTTTTTTCTACCTGGATATAATTTAAACACATAAAATTCAACAACTTTAAGTGTACAATTTGATGAAATGTGACAAATGCAAAAGGCATGTAGCCAAAATCATGATCAATAGAAAGCACAACAATATCAATATCAAAGTGATCTTTAGGAATTGTTTTGCATTTCTCTATGTACTTGCACTTGAAAAGATAGATGGAATGTAAAAGTTTAAGGAAAATATAGTTTTAAAAAAGTGGACCAGAGGAAAAAAAAAAACAAAACAAAATTTCCATAAAAGAAATGGAGAAAACTATAAAGTAATCATTTCCCCAAAAGCAGAATACCCATGTGATGAATACATTCTAACAAATTTTATAGGCTCAATTGGTTTAGTGTCTGACCCTTGGTTTTGGCTCAGGTCATGATCTCAGGGTTCTGAGATTCAGCCCTACACTGGGCTCCATGTCTTACATGAAGTCTGCTTCAAATTCTTTCCCCCTGCCTCTGCCACCTCTCAGTTCTTTCCTCCATACCCCCTAACTCACACACACACTCTACCTCTCAAATGAATAAGCAAACAAACAAACAAACAAACAAATATCTTTAAATATAAATTTATAAAGTAGATAAGTCCAAAGAAACACTTTAAAAGTTATTTTTATTAACCATATTAATAATGAATATACAATATTGATATCAAAAGTGAACAGATATTGACTAAAATGTAAAATATAAACAAATCACATTTATACAATTTAGCAAATTATATAAACTGTACAAAACCTCTACCTTTTTAAAAAAATATATTTTATTTATTTATTTGACAGAGAGAAATACAGCCAGAGAGGGAACACAAGCAGGGAGAGTGAGAGAGGGAAAAGCAGGCCTCCCACCAGAAAGACAGCCTGATGTGGGGCTCAATCCCGGGTTTCCGGGATCATGACCCAACCCGAAGGCAGTCGCCTAACCAACCCAGCCACACAGGTGCCCCGTGAATTATTTTAATATTGAAATTGTTCACAGTGGCCAGGGGCAATTCTTGGGAATAGTGAGCCAATTCAATAAATATTTATACATTCCTATTGAAATAGAAAAAGAAGCAAGAATAGAGTTGTTTTGCACTATTGGGAATTATGTCATATTGCAAGAGTCATTGGTTAAGCAATGTGTGGGAACCTCTATAACACACAAGTCACAGGTCAGGGTTCTATCTTGTCTAGGTTCAAAGGTTGTAATGGATAATGAGAAGAAGTAAATGAAAGCTCATCCTTGAGAGATACTTTAAAAACTCATTTTTCTACCTAAGGGACATAAAAAAATATAATAGTGGCTATTAAAGATGAGATAACATAGACATAAAACATTATAAACACATATAGTAGTTTATTAAAATAGAAGCTTAAGTTAAGGCACAGATATAATACATATAAAATGGATTGGAAAAGATTTTCGAATGCTGGATTTGCCATGGAAAAGACTATTCAACCTAATCAAAGATCTATAAAACATCAGACTATGTTGAGAGAAAAGAATCTTTGAAAAAAGTTTTTTGGTTTTGTTTGTTTGTTTGTTTGTTTTCAGATAGCATTTCCAAGCCATGAGACCTCCTCATCACTGCAGGGCAATAGAGGACATTCAGTAATTCAAGATATTAGAGTGCATTCTAAAAGATAGAATGTTTGAAATGGCTGAGGAAAATTTTAAGGTTATACAGCTATCAGAAAAAAATAAGATAGTGCAAAAAAAAGGAATGAATAATAAATGTTAATGACAATAATAAGTGTTTTGTTCTAATTAAACATTCAATAATCCACAATTAAATAGCAAATGGGAAAATGGAAAAAAATAAGAAACTTTATGCTATGGTGCTTTGTTATAAACATTTAAAAACACATCTTTGACCAGAAGAGATGACTTTTCCCCCACATTTTTCTAGTTAGCCATTTATGATTAAAGGTAGGCATGTAGTTTCTAATTTAAGAGGAATCTCTAAATGCATATCAATTCCAATAACTCTTAGTTCTAAAGTTTATTATCTACCAAAACTCACTGTCAATAATGTTAGCTCTTATCCCAAAAGACAACTAAAATTGAATTGTGCAAAACTTATATTCTCATTGTTTCCTCAACTTGACAGTTTCCAAATAACCAGTGAAAGCAATAGCCTTCGGCAGACAAGTTTGACTATTAGCTTTATATACTGTCTTCAGTATATGTTAACTTAAAAGCTGTTTTATATCAGTTGCATAAATCATAGCCACTCTCATAAACTAGAAGAGAAGAAAATAGACCACCTGACTGCACTACAAAAGCAATTGTAAGTCTTCAGAAATATGATCAAATACTTCACAAATTTAACCAAATAAAACATGCATAAATCTAAGCTGTCTGAGTTTCCTCAGGGTGTATGTAAAAAGATAAGGCTTTGAATTGTGCATAAGCAGACTTATTTCATTTTAAAGGGTTCTTTTTAAAGTCAACTATTTTATGCATCATCAGGAAAATAGTTATAATAAATTTGAAGAGAAGTTTGAAAGTCTTTTAAAAGAAGTGGAGGGCGCCTGAGTGGCTCAGTTGGTTAGGCGGCTGCCCTCGGCTCAGGTCATGATCCCGGAGACCCGGGATCGAGCCCCACGTCAGGCTCTCTGCTCGGCATGAAGCCTGCTTCTCCCTCTCTCACTCCCCCTGCTTGTGTTCCCTTTCTGGCTGTTTCTATCTGTCAAATAAATAAATAAAATCTTAAAAAAAAAAAAAAAGAAGTGGAATTCTTATTAGCATGTTTTAGTATTTGCTAATAAGATAACTAGAGCCCAAAATAAATTGACAGAACTTATGTGCATTTTAAATAAATAATGTGAAAAAACAAGGAAAAAACCACTATAAAAATCATGAATCCCAATATATTTTAACAGAAGCCAATGTCATTTTTTTGTAATGCTTTTACTCCAACTGATAATTTGAAAACATATTTCTTTCTATCTTCCTAAGTGTCCAAATAAAACTAAATATGCACTGATCTGAAATTAGAATGTGGTTCCCCATAGTGGGCTTTGTGGGACACACATACCACAAGATAATCTGTTGAATTTTGACATCATTTTTGTTTGTAAATCACAAATTGAAAGGCAATTTAGTGGCTACAGGGACAGAGTCTGGAGCCCATTGCCTGGGTTGGAATTGCCATTTCCTAGTTCCCTAACTTTGTATACATTTTTAAAGATCGCAAGCCTCAGAGTCCTGAGTAAAATGAAGATAATAATTGTGCATTCCTTGGGAGAGTATTTTTAGGATTACATGAATGAATATGTGAAAAACTGTAATAGATACCTGGTATAATGGCTAATACATGGAAACATTGGTGATTCTGTCATGCAATGCTTGAGACATGCAGGCATTTCTTGGAGAAAGCCATATTGCCATATGGTTAGATAAGGAATATAGACCAAGATTCTGCCAAGTATATTCCTTTTAGGATAAAAATAGAGACAAGGATTTGTATATAAGCATCTTCTGATCCTTTCCTACTTTGTAGACTCCCCTAATTCCAGAATTCATGTTAATACAGAGCCTCCAGGAGGCAAAGATTGCAGAAGAGTAGGATACCCTATTTCAACCACTCCCTGAATTAAGCTGAATATCTACCAAACAACTCTGAAAGCCCACAAAATCAGTCTGAGATGTAAGAAGATATATCTAGATCTCTACAAACAGAATATCTCTGGCGGTAGGTTTCAAGGTATGAAGCAGGGAGCCACTATTCTACGGGCAGATATCAGAAGATAAACAGAAGGGGGAGGGAGCCTCCAGGATCCTGTGCTACTGGAACACAAAACCCTCCCACACTGGATATTGGAGGCACAGACTCACAGACTGGCAGCAATGGGGAAAGGACTTTAGGGCAGCCTTCCAGACTGAAATCTGGAGCTGCAGGAGGACATACATAAATTGGGGGCAGCTGGCAGTTTTAGAAGCACAAAGAGCAGAGAAGTGCCTGGAACTGGAACTGAGGGCTGGGAGTGCTGCTGTGGGGCACATAACCCAGGACACTGCAGTTTTTAGCAGCACAAACCAAAAAAAAAAAAAAAAAAATAGAGACAATGTGGCTTGAGAGCTCACTGAGAAGTCTGCAATCTCTCTGTTCTGAGACAGAAGTTTGGATATAGTGACTTCTGCTCTAACTCTTGGAACAGATGTGGAGAGTTACCAGGAAAAGCTGCCAGAGAACAAAAGCCCCCCAAACTGGTTTTCACTAAATCCCTCCTCCCCACACTGGGGTAAGGCAACTCTGCCCAAAGAGGGTTGCCTGAGTAACAACAAGGCAGGGCCCTCCCCCAGAAGATAAGCTGGAACAACAAGAGGCTAACAACTCTAAGGTCCTTATAAAACAGGTACATCTTGCTTGGGTTGTGGTAAATAATTTGAACTCTTTACATTTCCTCAACCACCCCTCAACAGAATGAGTAAGATGAGGGACCCCCAACACAGGAAAAATTCAGAGACTGTGACCTGTGCCACAGAACTAATGGATATGGATATAAGCCAGATGTTGAAAATAGACTTCAGGGAAACCTGGATGGCTCAGTAGTTAAGTGTCTGCCTTCAGCTCAGGTCATGATCCGGAAGTCCCAGGATTGAGCCCCGCATCAGGCTCCCTGCTTGGCAGGAAGCCTGCTTCTCCCTCTCTCATTCCCACTGCTTGTGTTCCCTCTGTATATGTGTTTCTCTCTGTCAAATAAACAAATAAAAACTTAAAAAAAAAAGAAAAAGAAAGAAAATAGACTTCAGGGTAACAGTTATGTAGACAATTGCTAGGATGGAGAAAATCATTAATAACAGCATAGATTCTCTAAGGACAGAAATGAGAGCTGATCTGGCAGAACTTAAAAATGCTATCAATGAGATCCAATCTAATCTATATATTTTAACAGGTAAGGTAAATGAGGCAGAAGAATGAATTTAGTGATCTAGAAGACAAACTGATAGAAAAGAATGAACAGGAGGAGGCCTGGAACAAACAGCTTAAAAATCCATGAAAGCAGAATTAGAGAAATAAATGGTGCCATAAAACATTCCAATGTCAGAATTATTGGGATCCCTGAGGGGGTTGAGAGACAGAGAAGACTAGAAGATATATTTGGGCAAATTACAGCTGAAAACTACCCTAATCTGGGTAATGAAACAAGCATTCATGTACTCAAGGCAGAAAGGACCCCTCCCAAGATCAGGGAGGACAAACTAATGCCCAGGCATATTAATAAAACTCAGAAATCTTAGAACCAAAGAAACCATGTTAAGGGCAGTTAGGAGGAAGAGTTTTCTTTTGTACAGAGGGAGGAACATCAGAATAATGTCAGACCTGTCCACAAAGACCTGGAAAGCCATAAAGGGCTGGCAAGACATATTGAGGGTACTAAATGAGAAGAACATGCAGCCAAGAATATTTTATTGGACAAGGCTGTCATTTAGAATGTATGGAGAGATTAAAGAACTTCCAACACCAGAAAAAAGCAGAAAGAATATGTGAACATTAAGCCAACTCTGCAAAAATATTAAGGGGAGTTCTAAAAAAAGAGAAAGATCCCAAGAGTGATATAGGACAGAAATTTACAGAGACAATCTATAGAAATAAGGACTTCACAGGCAACATGACAATGAAATCATATCTTTCAATAATCACCTTTAATGTAAACAATCTAAATGCTTCCATAAAATGGCACAGGGTTGCAGATTGGATAAAAAGGCAGGACCCATCCATATTCTGTCTACAAGAGACTCATTTTGAACCTAAAGATACATCGAGACTGAAAGTGGATGGATGGAGAATGATTTTTCATGCCAGTAGACTTCAAAAGAAAGCTGAGGAAGCAATTCTCATATCAGACAAATTAGATTTTAAGTTAAGACTGTAGTTAGAGATACAGAAACACTATATCACTCTTAAGTGGTCTATCCAACAATAAGCTCTAACAGTTGTAAATGTCTATGCCCCCAAGCCAATGTTAATCAAAATAGAGAGACATATTGATAATAATACATTAATAGTAGGAGACCTCAACACTTCCACTTTCAGCAATAGACAGATCGTCTAAGCAGAAAATCAACAAAGAAACCAGAGCTTTGAAGGAAACACTGGATCGAATGGACCACATAGATATATACAGAACATCCTATCCTAAAACAGAATACCCATTCTTTTCAAGCACACATGGAACTTTGTCCAGAATAGACCACATGCTGGGTCACAGATCAGGTCTCAACCGATACCAAAAGGCTGAGATTATTCCCTGCATATTCTAAGACTCCAGTGCCTTGAAACTGGAACTCAGTCACAAGAAAAACTTTGGAAGATATTTAAATACTTGGAAGTTAAAGGACATCCTGCTCAAGAATGTTTGAATCAACCAGAAAATCAAAGAAGAACTTAAAAAATTCATGGAAACCCATTGAGACTAAAGACACATCAGTCCAAAACCTATGGGATATGACAAAGGCAGTCTAACAGAGAAATACATAGCCATCCAGGCCTCACTCAAAAAAATAAAAAAAATCCCAAATACACAAACTACCTTTACACCTTAAGGAACTGGACGATCAACAACAAATTAAGCCTAACACATGCATGAGAAGAGAAATAATTAAGGTTAGAGCAGAGATCAAGAATTAGAATCCAGAAATACAGTAGAACACACCAAAGAAACTAAAAGATGGCTCTTTGAAAGAATTAATAAGATCAATAAACCACTGGCTTGATTTATCCAAAAGAAAAGAGAAAGGATCCAAATTAATAAAATTATGAATGAAAGGAGGAGAGATGAGAATGAACACCAAAAAAAAAATAGAAACAATTATCAGAAATTATTAGCAACAACTATATGCTAACAAGTTAAGCAACCTAGAAGAAATGGATGAATTCCTTGAAACCTATAAGCTACCAAGACTGAAACAGGAAAAAATTGACAACCTGAATAGACCAAAAATTGACAACCTGAATAGACCAACCTGAATAGTAATGAGATTGAATCAGTGATCCAAACCCCCCCCCAAAAAAAAAACCAGAGTCCAGGACTTGATGTATTCCCTGGGGAAGTCTACCAAATTCAAAGAAGAAATAATACCTATTCTTTTCAAGCCATTTCAAAAAATAGAAACAGAAGGAAAATTTCCAGACTCTTTCTATGAGGTCAACATTACCTTGATCCCCCAAACAGGCAAAGACCCCATCAAAAAGGAGAGTTTCAGACCAATATCCCTGAGGAATATGAATGTTAAAATTATCCACAAGATCCTAGGTAATAGGATCCAACAGTTCATTAAAAGTATTACCTTCCATGACCAGTTGGGATTTATCTCTGGAATGCAAGGGTGGTTCAGCATTTGCAAAAACATCAATGTGATAGAACACATTAAAAAGAGGAGAGAGAAGAACCATATGGTCCTCTCAATTGATGCAGCAAAAGCATTTGACAAAATACAGCATCCTTTCCTGATTAAAACTCTTCAGAGTACAGGGATATAGAGAATATTCCTCAATTTCATAAAATCCATCTATGAAAAACCAAAGAGAACATCATTCTCAACAGGGAAAAGCTGAGAGCCTTTCCCTTAAGATCAGGTGCATGACAAAGATGCCCACTGTCACCACTACTGGTCAACATAGTACTAGAAGTCCTAGCAACACAATCAGACAACAAAAAGAAACAAAATTTATTCAAATCAGCAAAGAAGTAAAACTCTTTCTTTGCAGATGTCATGATACTTTATGTGGAAACTCCAGAGACTCCACCCCCAAATTACTAGAACTTATATAGCAATTCAGTAATGTGCCAGGATACAAAATCAATGAATAGAAATCAGTTGCTTTCTTATACAGTAAATTTAGAAAGAGAAATTAGGAAATCAATTCCATTTACAATGGCATCAAAAACTGTTAGATACCCTGGAATAAACCTAACCAAAGGGGTAAAGGATCTATACTCTAGGAACTATAGAACACAGGGTGACATGGATTGCATGGAACACTGGGTGTTATATACAAACAATGAATCATGAAACACTACATCAAAACCTAATGATGTTCTGTAGGGTGACTAACATAACATATTAAAAAAAAATACAGAGTCTCAAAGGAGATTTTTCTGAAAGAAAAATTTATTACTCAGTTTTTGACTCTCAATTTTAAAAGCTTCTCATTACTTCTTTTCTCTCTTAGAGCTCTCTCCCTCTATTACCAGAATTATAAATAGCTTATTTTGAAAGTTAAAAATAATTTTAGTAATATAGTTAAAATAAAAGGGATTAGTATTTAAAAGAATATGTCATTTTGAATTATAATAATGTAAAACGTGAAAGATAAAAAACTATATTATACAGTCTTATGGTAAGTTCTTATATAACAATACTTTTTAAAACTTATTCAATTTATGACCTTAAAGCCTAAAGATCAATTTCAAAGTAATCTAGATTCAATTTTTTATTGAGATGAACTTTGGAAGAAGTGAGTCAAAAATTCTGATCATCAACAGCAATAACTAGTTGGGAGTAAGAGACAAATATTTGTCTATGAGAAATTTCACCTTTGTAATCCACTGACTTAAAAATACAATCTGTGTTCATTTATGTTTACTTTTCCTCAGATATGTAGTACAGGACAAGTAAAATAAAGATTTCCCTCTGGCTAATTGTCTCTTCGGGCCCTAGGAAAAAAACCTGTACTGGCTCCAATTCTTAGAACCTCCCTTAAAAGTCATTCAGGGTGTGTAGGCAAGAGAATAAGGGTGAAGGATCTTTGTCATCCATCCTCCTCCAATGGTATGGTTCCACCTACATAGCCCATTGAGGCAACAGAGTGAATTTATTTCCACAAATGTGGGTCAGGTGCATTATAAATAAATAAATAAATAAATAAATAAATAAATAAATAAATAGTTAGAATAGTCTGCTAGCATATTTATGCTTATAAAAACTCATATCAAGAAATCTAAGGTGGGATGGAGGAGAAAGATGGTGGAGGAGTAGGAGACCTAGATATCATCAGGTACCAGGAGTTCAGCTAGATGGTTATCAAACCAGTCAGAAAACCTACAGACTCAGCAGGAGACTGAAGAAAAGAGTGGCAATTCTAGGAACAGAAAAGTGACCACTTTCTGGAATGTAGGATGTCCGGAGAAGTGAATCAGAGGCGACATTTGGGAACACAGACCTTGGGGGAAGGGGCAGGCTCATGGCCAGCAGTAGAGCAGTGGACCACAAAATCAGAACCTTTAGAAGTCTGCTCCACTGAGGGACATCTCCCCAGAGACTAAGCAAGAGGTGGAACCCTCACTGGGACAGTGTGGTCTCAGGACCTGCAGGGTCACAGAAGGATTCAGGGTGAATTACAGACCAATATCCTTGATGAAGACAAATGCAAAAATTCTCAACAAAATACTAGCCAATAGGATCCAACAGTAAACTAAAAGGATTATTCACCAGGAGCAAGTAGGTTTTATTCCTGAGCTGCAAGTGGGTTCAACATCCATAAATTAGTCAATGTGATACAGTACATTAATAAAAAAAAGAACAAGAACCATATGATCCTCTCAATAGATTCTGAAAAAGCATCTGACAAAATACAGCATCTTTTCTTGGTCAAAACTCTTCACAGTGTAGGAATAGAGGGTATATACCTCAATAGCATTAAAGCCATCTATGAAAAACCCATAGCAAATATCATTCTCAATGGGGAAAAACTGAGAGCTTTTCCCCTAAGGTCAGGAGCATAGCGGGGTTGTCCACTACCACACTGCTACTCAACACAGTACTAGAAGTCCTAGCCTCAGCAATCGGACAACAAAAAGAAATAAGACATCTGAATTGGCAAAGAAGAAGTCAAACTCTCACTCTTTGCACCTGATATGATACTTTATGTGGAAAATGCAAAAGACTCCACTCCAAAACTGTTAGAACTCATACAGAAATTCAGTAAAGTATCAGGATATAAAATCAATCCACAGAAATCAGTTGCATTTCTATATATCAAAAGCAATAAAGAAGAAAGAGAAATTAAGGAGCTGATGCCTTTTTAAAAAAATAATTTGTTTTATTTTATTTTTTCAGTGTTCCATGATTAATTGTTTATGCACCATATCCAGTGCTCCATGAAACACATGTCTTCCTTAATACCCACCACTCCGTTTACAATTGCACCCAAAATCATAAGGTACCTAGGAATAAACCTAACCAAAGAAGCAAAGAATCTTTACTCAGAAAACTATAAAGTACTCATGAAAGAAATTGAAGAAGACACAAGAAATGGAAAAACATTCCATACTCATGGATTGGAAGAAAAAATATTGTGAAAATGTTTATGCTACTTAAAGCAATCTATACATTTAATGCAAACCCTATCAAAATACCATCAATGTTTTTCAAAGAAATGGAACAAATAATTCTAAAATTGATATGGAATCAGAAAAGACCCATAATAGCCAGAGGAATGTTGAAAAAAACCCCACAAAATTGGCAGCATCATAATGCCAGACTTTAAGGTCTATCACAAAGCTGTAATCATCAAGACAGTATGGTACTGGCAAAAAAACAGACACATAGATCAATGGAACAGAATAGAGAGCCCAGAAATGGACCCTCACTCTATGGTCAATTCATCTTTGACAAAGCATGAAAGAATGTCCAATGGAAAAAAGACAATCTTTTCAACAAATGGTGTTGGGAGAATTGGACAGCCACATGCAGAATAATGAAAGTGGACCGTTTCCTAATACTACACACAAAAATAGATTGAAAATGGATGAAAGACCTCAATGTGAGACAGGAATCCATCAAAATCCTTAAGGAGAACACAGGTAGCAACTTCTTCAACCTCAGCCACAGCAACTACTTTCTAGAAATATTGCCAAAGGCAAGGGAAGCAAGGGAAAAAATGAACTATAGGGACCTCATCAAGATCAAAAGCTTTTGCACAGCAAAAGAAATACTCAACAAAACGAAAAGACAACTAACAGAATGGGAGGAGATATTTGCAAATGACACAACAGATTAAAGGCTAGTATCCAAAATCTATAAAAAACTTATCAAACCCAACACTCAAAGAACAAATAATCCAATCAAGAAATGGGCAGAAGACATGAACAGACATTTCTCCAAAGAAGACATCCAATGGCCAACAGACACATGAAAAAGTTCTCAATATCCCTCAGCATCACAGAAATACAATCATGGAGATACCACCTCACACCAGTCAGAATAGCTAAAATTAACAAGTCAGGAAACAACAGATGTCGGTGAGGATGTGGGGAAAGAGGAACCCTCCTACACTGTTGGAGGGAATGAAATATGATGCAGCCAGTCCAGAGAATAGTATGGAGACTCCTCAAAAAGTTGAAAAGAAATCTACCCTACGACCCAGTAATCTCACTCCTGGGTATGCACTCTAAAGATACAAAGGTAGTGATCTGAAGGTGCACATACACCCAAATGTTTATAGCAGCAAAATCCACAATAGCCAAATTATGGAAAGACTCTAGATGTTTATCAATAGATGAATGGATAAAGAAGATACGGTATACATATACAATGGAATACTATGCAACCATCAGAAAGAATGAAATCCTGCCATTTGCAATGATGTGGATGGAACTGGAGGGTATTATGCTGAGCAAAATAAGTAAATCAGAGAAAGAAAATTATCATATGATCTCTCTGATATGAAGAATTTGAGAGGCAGGGGATAGGGAATGAAAAAAATGAAACAAGATGAAACCAGGGAGGGAGACAAATCATAGGAGACTCTTAATCTCAGGAAACAAACAGAGGTTTGTTGGGAGGGGAGGGATAGGGCAGCTGGGTTAAAGAAATATAAAAAAACAAACGAACAAATAAATATATAAATAAATAAATATTTTGAAATATCCAATAAGGTCAAATTGTAGGAAAATTTGTTTTTATGCAATTATCATTTTTGGAGATCTGTGGGAAAGAAAAATTAATGCACCAGAAGTGAAAAACAAGTTAACATGTCTGAAAATCTTAACATTGTCCATGTGGAAAACATTTTATTTCAGTTAAGAGTCTTAACTTATGATGTCTCATTGTTCTCTGGCATCTGGAAATGAATGACATCTGACTTTGTTGCTTTTAAGAAAGATATAGAAAAGATAGCTGAATAATTCACCTTATTGCTTTCCTTTTCTGTGTTTGAATTTTCATGTTTCCTTTGATCTTGAGAAATATAATCATTTTCAGGATGACACAAAAAATTTAAATATTTTATTTATTTATTTGACAGAAAGAAACACAGCTATAGAGGGAACACAAGCAGGGGCAGTGAAAGAGAGAGAGAAGCAGTCTCCCCACCAAGCAGGAATCCCAATGCAGGGCTCGATCCCAGTACTCTAGGATCATGACCTGAGTCAAAGGCAGATGCTTAATGACTGAGCCATGCAGTCACCCCGACATAGAAAAATTTAGAAGTAAAATTCAATGTAAGATATTGCAACTACTAAGGTCTCAATTTTAAGTTATGTGTTATATGCTCCTAAATTATGAAGTAATATTAGATTTACATGAATATGTATGGCTGTTTATACTTTTATTTTCTCTCATATTTCAAAAATTAGATATTTATACATAATATGACTTGAATTTTTGGGGGGAGGTTGAATGGAAGAAGAGGAAGAGAAAGAATCTCAAGCAGTCTCCATGCCTAACACAGAGCCTGATGTGGGGCTGGACATGGGGTTTGATCACAGGACCCATGAGTTCACAACCTGAGCATACATTAAGAGTGGGTCACTCAACAGATTGAACCACCTAGAAGACTTTGACATCTTTCAGTACTGAATATGATTTATGAAAAACTAAAAAATAACCTTATTGCTTGATTATCATTTCATACCTGGATTTATTTTTCATTTGCAAAAGCAATTTGTAGATACCACCCAAATGGAGATTTATATTTTGGTATTATTTTCAGTCAAAACCAAAAAGACTCAAAAACCTGCAAATAGTTTTTGCTTTATTTTAAATATAAATCAGAGACACTTTTTAAAGAAATTATCTTAGTTTTACAAAAGAATTTTGTCATTATTGTAATTATTCAGTAGTTAATTCCCATAAGTACATTGTGTTATAATATATATATTGAAAAATCATGCAGAACATTCATTCCACAAGGAGTAAAAACTGTGGGCTGATAGAATATTACAGCATAAAGAGTATAACAAAGCACACTGTTCAACTTTTTCATCTGACTTATCCATGGTCATGTAGCATGCAAATATTTAATGGAACACCCATCATGCATCTTTCCACTAAACTGCATAGCATCTTTTGATGATGATTCATGGAGTTAAGTAAATTATCTACAAAAAATTTATTTAAAATTTATCTAGGGATATTCCAAAAACTTATTTGAACATAAGAGCAAATTCCTTGAAACCAAAGTTTGTGCCTTATCAGTTTTTTTTTTGATAAGTTATCCCTTTAGAGTGTCTAATATAAAACAATTACTCATGGGATGGACCATACAATTTACAAACTTCCTAACTTAATATAAGAAAGTATTCAGCCAACCAAGACATATGGTTAGAATAAGGAACATTTGTACTTGAGAGATAATCAATTGTATTTTCTTTAAATTTTTATTAAGATTTTTAACTATTATTCTTCGGTGCTATAGAATTTATTCTCACATTTTGCATATTTAAATATGCTTTTTTGCTATAACCACATTTAAAATCCATTGCATTCAATGTAATTACTACCTACGTCTTCCCACAATACTGAACTACTTATTTGAACAAGAACATGTAAAGAAGTTCAATTTTGTTCATTGTATCTTGAGGTATAATTATGCAAGTCAGTGAATTTTATAGTTTGTCTGTTTTACAATAAGACTCAATGATCTGAAAAAAAAAGACTCAATGATCTGGCAAAAACACTGATATAAAAGACCATCAATTATTTCCTTTATTAGAAACTGCATTTTTAGTGTTCAGAGAGTTAACTACAAAATGTCAGAATTCACTGGGTTTTGCTTTTTCATGCTGAATAATGATGATCATCAAGAAATCTGATCTATCTGAAGTATTAGATTTTCAAAAAGGAGGTAAGAGAGAAAAGATGAGCTTTAATAAGATCACTGATGGATGGAAGAATCAAATAAAATACTGGTTGTGGCACTTCTGCTTTCAATAAGAGCAAAACCTGAATGTTTTAAATATACCCAGAAGTGTTCTCATTGTATTTAATGGTCACTTCCCTAAATGATAATATTCTCTCATATTTATAAATTAAATAGAAAATACAAGTACCATGAATAGGAAGCACTAAAAATTGTGAAGTTGGTGTTAACATTGTTAAGAAGATGATATGGATATGGATTTCAGTCTATGCCAGATTTCTCATCAAAATGGCCATTGAGCTGTGAAATAAGTAAAATGTACTTTGAAGTCAGAAAAAATTCTAAACATCTTAATTTCAATAATTATACTTTCAAATAAAAATGGTCTGCCTAATGTTTAAATTCTGTCAAGTCTATATCAAAGATAACTTTTGAAGATCATATTTCAATAATCAAAAAATAGGTGTCACATCAAAGAGATTAAAATAATCATGTAAAAACATCATGATTATAATCATAGGTGGAAATTGAAAACTAAAATTGAAGCCCCTCTAACTAGCCTCATTTTAGCATTATAGGAGAATAATTTCCACTCAGCTGACTTTTCTAGGTGACTAGAAATTAATCATCAACACCCTATCTTACCATCTTAACCATTCAACACAAGGATCCAAAGGGCTGGTTTGGTGTTCTCATGACCCTCGACTGGTATTGTCTAATGCAATAGCGTATCCTTCTTTAATTTAGAATCTCTATATCATTTATACTTCTATTTACTTCCCTCTCCTAATCACTATTTTTCACTATTTCACTATTTTCCCAATTTTTTTTCTTTAGACTGTCAGTCTCTTTAGGCTTTCATCTTGAGTTGTCCTTTCAAATACAGGCTACTAACCTAGATTTTGGCTACTGCTTAAGAGTAGAAGGATATTTGACTTGGATATGTATATTAATAACTTTGAACCTGAGTTTATTTCTTCCTAAACTGGGGGGGCCGATCTTAGTTTATAATTTTTTGTAGATATTAGCTAAGTGTTTAAAGCCTGCACCAAGTAGATGGCAGGTTATAAACAAGCAACAGTAATGGTAGTAGCAATAGTATAATAATTGCCAATGCTTACTACTTTATCATTTCCTGATAAGTCTTATTCTAAGTTTTTTTTATGTAAATATATGTAAAATCATTAAATCCAATAATAAGTGTATGACATAGTTGGTATTCTTATCTCCATCTTATAGGCTCAGGGCATTATATAAATTGTCACAGCAACTGGGAGGATTTTGAATCCAGATACTTTTGTTAACAGTACACAACTTTACCACTAGATTATGTTAACAAGAGCACATTGTTTTAGCCAATATGATGTATCCTTTTTGTTTTGTTTTGTTTTTCGTATTGTTTTTGCTTTGAATTTTTTTAAAAATATTTTATTTATTTTACAGAGAGAAACACAGCCAGAGAGGGAACACAAGCAGAGGGAGTGTGAGAGGGAGAAGCAGGCTTCCCGCTGAGCAGGGAGCCCAATGTGGGAATCGATCCCCGGTCTCCGGGAACATGACCTGAGCCGATTGCAGTAGCTTAACCAACTGAGCCACCCAGGCGCCCCTGCTTTGAATTTTTCTGAATTATTTTGTTATTTATAATGGCAAAAATCCAGTATTTTTTTATTTGCTATATATCTCATTTAATGATTTACATATAAAAATGGGCCTATAAATATATAACTTTACATATAAAAAAATGTAATACAGACCACTGATGAAAAATAACTTTTGTATATTAGAGTAAGGAATTCTGGATGTTTCCCTCTCATATTTCAGAAGATGAAAAACAAAACAAAACCAAAAGCTTTACTCTTGGAGTTATGGAAATGATCTAAGCCAACACCACCTCTACGAAGGTGGTGGCCAAAATACTTCTATTTTCTGAGTCAATGGTCTCTTTAAATATCTATAAATTGATATATAGTTGGTGTAGAAAATTCCTTCCAGCTTCCAGTGTTGTGTATGTTCGTGTGTGTGTGTGTGTTTGTGTGTTTAATAAATATAGAAGGCAATCAAAACTGTGTCCAGAAATAAACTTCATATTAAATTAAAAGATATATGATGAAATTTATGTGTAATGTTTGAAAAATAGTAAATGTTTTAAGATATTTAAAGCAAGTAAAAAGCTGGATAAATCACTCACTGTTAGAAGTTAAATTATGATTTTTAAACTTATATTGATATATAAATAAATACAAGTACAGACGTGCATTATTTCTCAGACATTTGGGAAAGGTATGGAATGAAAAATATGACTTAGAGAGAAGAAAGTGTAAAAAGATTATACATGTAATTAAAATAATGGTCAAAATAATTTTTGTTCATATTAAATGCAAAAGTACAATTTTCAATGAGTAAAGAAATTTTAGATTTTTGTCATTTTTTTTTAAATAACCAAGCTTGATTTGATAAAACCACTTTGGCAGAAAAAATTTAAGATATATTACAAAAATGTAAGAAGTTGATTGACATTTGTTGAGCCATTATGTGGCAGACCTTGTAACAGACATTTTACATATTTTGTGCATTTTCATAAAAACTCTGTATTTTGGGTGCCTGGGTGGCTCAGTGGGGTAAAGCCTCTGCCTTCAGCTCAGGTCATGATCTCAGTGTCCTGGGATCAAGGCCCACATCGGGCGCTCTGCTCAGCGGGGAGCCTGCTTCTTCATCTCTCTCTGCCTGCCTCTCTGCCTACTTGTATTCTCTCTGTTTGTGAAATAAATAAATAAAATCTTAAAAAAAAAACACTCTGTATTTTATTTCAATGACATACCTAAAATATATTGAACACCCAGAACAGACATTTCTAACAACTCTTCCTCAACATGACATTAATTTCCACAGTACGACCTTATTTAGCTGAACATATTGCCATGTTAATAGGAGCCCATTATTTGTTATTTCAAGAACCAACTATGACAGACTTTCTGGTAGCTTAGTTAGTAGTTTTCCCTACCCTATTTTTTCTTGTTTGTTTCTCATTAAAGAGACTAAATATGTTACTTACCTTACTTCTCAGTCTCCTTTGCAGCTAAAGACACCCAGTTGATTCAGTTCTGGAGAATGAAACAAGCCAGAAAGTTTTCCTGGAATAGTAAGAAAAATATTTTCTCCTTTGATAAGTTAAAGGAAGGAAAAGGGGAAGAAGAGGAAGGGGAGAAAATCCTTGCCCACATTTTCATTTTACACGGGTGTGAGAGAATATGATGCAGATTGCTCAGGTGGTCAAATTGTGACCATGAGAGGAAAAGTCAGTAGAACCAAGAAGAACCCAATACTCTGACCAGAACCCTCTGAAGCAACCTAGGAACCACTCGCTTCTAGTTTAGTTATATAAAACACTACTCTAGTGATGCTCTTAGCTAGTAGTGCCTGAGGCACTCACCTGGGTCCATATTTACTCAGAGCAAGCCCCATGGACATTTTTACCACCACCATGAGGACAATGTTGTGGCTAGATGAGCCCCTGTGCTTCTCATTATGATTGAAGGACACACTTCAGGGAAACAGTCAAAGATCTTTGAAGAATAAGATTTAGTACAAGTTCTAGGGGGTAGACAGCATACCTGTGAGCCACACAGCAGGTTCCTGCATGATTAAAAAAAAGAGGGAGAGAGTGTGGACCTGGAGCTGTGCCTTCATTAGTGTTGGAAGATGATGTCCTTCAGGTTTCACAGATTCACTGTTTTGTTTTCATTTTTATTTTTTTATTTTTTTTTTGGCAAATTTAATGTATGAGAGTGGCACTTAGTGGGAAAGGAGAAACATAGTCACTAAAGCAGTCACTTCTCCAGGTTACACAGGACTTTCTAAAAAGAGGAACTTCATGGGTGCGGTAGCCTGGTTCATTACTTATTTTTCAAGTATCTGTGACATACAGCTGACAATATGTTTATTCCAGGTGGATGTCTTTGAGATGGATGCCTCAATAATTAACAACTCAATGTTTTTCACTTACATTATGATCAAAAAAGTTTAACAGGCAATTATATGGCATTGGGCAGCGGTGTGGCATCTATGACTAAGAGATGTGACTTTTTCGTCAAATTGTGTCAAGGTCCTACCATAGTTTTCTATCCCCTAAAAACTGCATTGTAAAGTTAATAACCAATAATGTTTATACATTAATCAGGGAAGTAGGAGAAAAGGAAATAATAAATTAATTTAGATATATGTATGATTATGAATAAGTGATAATTCAGAAATCAAGGTCACACAGCCATCACAGTCTTTGTTCATGTAACTACTCATGAGGACTTAGTTGATATTTATAACTTTATTTAATCATATACTTTGCACATTTCCTTTTGCTATAAAGCCTTTAAAAATAACTATTTCTGCAGAAATTTAGGTCATCCACTTTTGGTTCATTATAAGTTTTTCCTTCAAATTCTTTTGTTATTCCTGTGAATTACTTGATAGTTCAAAATTAATTGATTTTTGTTCATACTTTTTATAGATGTGATAAAAAGAATGTTTTCATAGAAAACCAAAATAAATTTGCATAAATACAATAATTTCAACATTATATTTCATTGTGTTCTGTTAAAAATCAAGGAGGCAAAATATTTTTGTCCAAAGCCATACTTAAGACATGATTTTTGGATTTTTTTGTCAAATAATTATAGTTAACAATGTAACTATTATATTTTAAATATGATTATATAGCAGGTTATATGTAAAACTATTCTAAGAAAATGAATAAAGAAAAGGAGATAAAAGATATACTTTGGACAGAAAGAAGTAAAACTATCTCTTTCACAGATTGCATCTTAGAAACACCTAAGCAATCCACTAAAAACTAATTGAGTGAAGAAACAAGCTCAGCAAGTTTATGAAGACAATATGATTATACAAAAATCAATTATATTTCTATACACTAGGAATGAATAATCCAAATTCAGGAAACAATTCCATTTAATACAGCATATAAAAATAAAATATTCAGGAATAAATTTAACAAAAGAAATGCAAGTTTGTACACTAGAAACTATAAAATGTTAAAAAAAAATCAAATATCTAAATGAATGGTAAGTCAGTTTTAAAGATTTAATATTATTAAAATTGCCCTGATAGATCTATGGAGTCAATATAGCATTTATCAAAATTCTAGTCGACTTCTTTGCAGAAACTGAAAAGCTGATCCTAAAACTCATATGGACATCCATAGGATCTGGAATACCCAAAAACATATTGCAAAAGAAAAAAGTTGGAGGATCACAGTTCCTCATTTTAAAGCATGCTACAATTATCAAGACAGTGTGGTACGGGCATAAGGTTAGTCATACAGATGGGTGGAATTCAACTGAAAGTCCAGGAATATACCCTTACAACAAACTGATTTTTGATAAGGTTGCAAAGACATTCAATAGAGAAAGAACACTCTTTTCAAAAAATGGTGTTAGACAACTAAATAACCACATGAAAAGGAATAAAGCCAGAATCCTGCTTTGCACCCAACTTAGCTCACAGAGGAATATAGCTAAATGTAGAAGCTAAAATGATAAAACTTGGAAGAAAAGAGTGTAGTAAACATCCATAACTTCTGTTTCATAGAAAGTACAGTAAAGTGCAAGGGAAAAAAATTATGAATTGGATTTCACCAAAAGTAAAATATTTGGTGCTTCAAAGGATGGTGTCAAAAAAAAATGAAATGGACAAAGGGGCAAGATGGCAGAGCAGTAGGAGACCCTGTTTCAAAAGGTCTCCTGAAGTGAGCTAAACTATCTACCAGGACAATCTGAACACCCATGAAATCAGCCTGAAATGTAAGACTACACACTTCTGGATCACTTCTGGATCTCTATGGGGGCAGAAGAGCATCAGCAGAGAGGTAAAGCAGAGCAGGAGTGCTCAGACTGATTTCAGAGGAGAAATAGGAGGGGGAGGGAGCTACCAGAGATATTGGAAAATAATACCCCAATACGAAAGTGCCCTGTGGTTGGGGACCAGCATCAACTTGCAGTCTGGTTAAAAGCACTCAAAAGCAAAGGGTGTTCACCATAAGCAAGGACATAAAATAGGACAGTGGGCCAGGGATAGAAAGGGCTCCCTGGCACCACAGGGGAGGGAACCTGACCGTGTGGAGTCTCGTTAAAAGCCAGGCATGCACAACCCGCAAAGGAGGTGACTCTGCAAACTTCTGTGTGACCTACGGGGCCATGGGATCTCAGTCCCTCCTGCGTGGGGATGCAAGATAGACTCCCTGGGCAGAGACAAGGTCGCATGACCCAAAATCAGTCCCGGTTACTCTGACGTGGGAGCAAAACAACAAGCGGGGACTTCCGTCACCGATCTGACCAGCTCCTGTGGGGGCACTGGTTGTGACAAGTAGCCAAGAAGAAGTTACAGGGAGAGGCTGTGAGCCCTACAACATTCATAATGCTGCTGAGGCCTCTCTCTGGGAAGGAGCTCTGGGTGCAGACATCTTAGTCTGACCTGACTTCCTGAAAAGCTGCAAAAATCTGCAAAAGAACAAATCCTCCAGAGAACAAAAGTCTAAAAACCTGGTTGCCATAGAGCCCAGCCCCTAGGAAGGGGGTGGATAGACGCAGCCCAGGTAGAAGGGACTGAAAAACAGTGTGGCAGACCCCTCCCCCAGAAGGCAAGCCAGAAGAACAAGAGGAAAACACCAAAACTATAAAAAAAAACAACCCAGCATTGGGTAAAAGGCAATATATTAATCTCCTGGTACAACCCCAAAAGCTGTACACGTTAAAGATACAGCTTTTCACTTTATTTCCTTTTTAACTTTTTTCTATTTTTATTTTTAAACTTTTCACTTTATTTTAAAATTCATTCTCATGGTTTTTTGCTCTTTTATTTTTTAAACCACTTCTTATTACAATGTGATACTTAATACAACACTCCATAATAACCTTACCTTGAACTTTTTTCAAACACATACCTGTGTTCTGTTGTCATTGTTGTTGCTCCTTCCGTTTGTTTGTTTGTTTTCTCCATTTCATTTTCCTTTTTTCTCTCTTCTTTCCTTTATTATTTTTTCTTTTAAATATACATTTAGTTATAAACTTCAAGCTAATCCTTCATTCCTATTTAATACTACTCCTATATACAAACCAGTTTTAATCTCCCATATCTTTAGATAGTGGACTCCACTAACAACAATAACAAGACACACCCATGAGGATCTGAAATACTTTCCTTGCCCACAAGGAGGGTTTACACTCACCTTCCCACCCTACTCTGTCAGTGTTTCTGTGTAATTGTTTTTGCCTTTGTAATATATAAATACTGGTCTTGGGGGTCATTCGGGATGGGCTTAGCTTTCTGATCTCTTCAACTTTCTTTTACTCTTGATGGTCTTTCTCTCTACTCTGTTGTAGTTTTTGCACCATATAAATCCTACCATTGGGGCACACTCTGGCCCAGTTTTTTTCCTTGCTTCCTTTCTCTTCTTTTCTTTTTTCTTTCTTCCTTTTCAGTGGTGACTACTGATTGCTCTGAAATCTTCCAGCAAAAAATTCATCTGGAGAGTGGTTGATATTTTCAGCTATCAATCTCCTCAACCACTTCTCACCAAAATGACAAGGAGGAGGAATGACCAACAGAAGAAAAACCCATAGATTGTAACCCCTGTCACAGATTTACTGGAAATGAACATAAACAATAAGACAGAAATGGAATTCAAGACAGCAATTATCCAAGCAATGGCTAACTTGGAAAAGAACTTTAGTCTCAAGATAGAAGCTCTAATGACAGAAATGAAAGCCAAGATTAGACAGTTCATTAATGAGATGCAATCTAATTTAAATATGCTAACAGCTAGAGTAAGTGAAGCTAAATATTGTATCAGTGATTTAGGAGACAGATGGATTAAGAAGGAAGAGAAGAGAAGTCTTGGAACAAATAGCTAAAATCCCATGAAAATAGATTCAGGGAAATAAATGATGCCATGAAACGCTCCAATATCAGAATTATTGGGATCCCTGAAGGAGTTGAAAGAGAGAAAAGCCTAGAAGATATAGTTGAACAAATCATAGATAAAAATTTCCCAAATCTGGGGAATGAAAAAAATGTTCATGTCCTAGAGGCAGAGAGGACACTCCCAAGATCAATGAGGTCAGAAAAACCCCCAGGCACATAATTGTGAAATTCATTAATCATAAAACCAAAGAATATGTCTTAAGAGCAGGTAGGGGGAAGCGATCCTGTACATATAGAGGGATGACCAATAGAATAACGTCAGACCTATCCACAGACCTGGAAAGCCAGAAAGGGATGGCAAGACATATTCAGGAAATTACATGAAAAAAAATATGCAACCAAGGATAATGTACCCAGCAAGGTTGACTTTCAGAATGGAAAGGAAGATAAAGAGCTTCCAGGACCACCAAGGTCTAAAAGATTATGCAACCACTAAGCCAGCACTACAAGAAATACTAAGAGGGTTTCTATAAAAGAGAAACAAACCCAAGAGTGACACAGAGTAGAAATTTACAGAGGTAATCTATGAAAACATGAACTTCACAGGCAACATGATGTCAATACAAACGTATTTATCAATAATCACTCTCAATATGAATGGCCTAAATGCTCCAATAAAAAGACATAGGGTTGCAGACTGGATAAAACGACAGGACCCATCCATATGCTGTTTACAAGAGACTCATCTTGAATCTAAAGACACTTCCAGATTGAAAGTGAGGGAATGGAAGACCAACTTTCATGCCAATGGATCCCAAAAGAAAGCCAGGGTAGTGATTCTCATATCAGACAAATTGGATTTTAGTCTAAAGACTGTAGTCAGAGACACAGAAGGACACTACATCATTCTCAAAGGGTCTATACACCAAGAATATCTAAAAATTGTAAATATTTATGCTACAAAATGGGAGCAGCCAACTACATAAGCCAACTATTAAGCAAAATGAAGAGTCATATTGATACGAATACATTAATTGCAGGAGATCTTAACACACCACTTTCAGCAATGGACTGATTATATAAACAGAAAATCAACAAATAAACAAGAGCCTTGAATGACACATTGGACCAGATGGATCTCATAGATATATTGAGAACATTCAACCCTAAAACAGCAAAATACTCATTCTTCTCCAATACATACGGAACTTTCTCCAGAATAGACCACATACTAGGCCACAGATCAGGGCTCAACCAATACCAGAAGATTGAGATTATTCCCTGCTTATTCTCTGACCACAATGCCGTGAAACTGGAACTCAACCACCATAGAAAGTTCAGAAGAAAATCAAACACTTGGGTGCTCACTTCGGCAGCACATATACTAAAATTGGAACGATACAGAGAAGATTAGCATGGCCCCTGTGCAAGGATGACACGCAAATTCGTGAAGAAAATCAAATACTTGGAAGCTAAAGACGATCCTGCTCAAGAATCTGTGGATCAACCAGGAAATCAAAGAAGAACTGAAAAAATTCATGGAAACCAATGAGAATGAAAATACATCAATCCAAAACCTATGGGATATAGCAAAGGCAGTCTTAAGGGGGAAATACATAGCCATCCACGCCTCACTCAAGAAAATTGAAAAATCCTGAATACACCAACTCTCATTACACCTTAAAGAACTGGAAAATCAACAATAAAAATTAAACGAACCACACACACACAAGACGAGAAATAATTAAGGTTAGAGCAGAGATCAATGAACTAGAAACTAGAGATACAGTAGAAAGCATCAACGAAACTAGAAGTTGGTTCTTTGAAAGATTTAATAAGATCCATAAACCAATGGCCAAACTAATCCAAAATAAAAGGGAAAATACCCAAATTAATAAAATTATGAATGAAAGGGGAGAGGTCATGACTAACACAAAGGAAATAGAAACAATAATCAGAAATTACTATCAACAATTATATGCAAATAAATTAAACAACCTAGAAGATATGGATATATTCCTGGAAACCTATAAACTTCCAAGACTGAAACAGGAAGAAATTGACAATCTGAATAGACCTATATCTAGTAACAAGATTGAAACAGTGATCAAAAACCTCCCAAAAAACAAGAGCCCAGGACCTGACGAATTCCCTGGGGAATTCTACCAAACATTCAAAGAAGAAATAACACCTATTCTCCTGAAGCTTTTTCAAAAAATAGAAACAGAAGGAAAACTTCCAGACTCTTTCTATGAAGCCAGCGTCACACTAATCCCCAAACCAGACAAAGACCCCATCAAAAAGGAGAACTTCAGACCAATGAATATGGATGCCAAAATTCTTAACAAGATCCTTGCTAACAGGATCCAATAATACATTACAAAGATTATCCACCATGACCAGGTGGGATTTATCCCAGGGATGCAAGGGTGTTTCAACACTCACAAATCAATCAACATGATAGAACAAATCAATAAGAGAGAAGAACCACATGGTACTCTCAATTGATGCAGAAAAGGCATTTGACAAAATACAACATTCGTTCCTGATTAAAACTCTTCAAAGCATAGGAAAATAGATGGAACATTCCTCAACCTCATAAAATCTATCTATGAGAAACCCACAGTGAATATCATTCTCAATGGGGAAAAACTGACAGCCTTCCCTCTGAGATCAGGAATAAGACAAGGATGCCCGATCTCACCACTATTGTTCAATATAGTGTTAGAAGTCCTAGAAACAGCAATCAGACAACAGAAAGAAATAAAAGGTATTCGTATTCATCTTGGCAAAGAAGTAGTCAAAGTCAAACTCTCTCTCTTTGCAGATGACATGATACTCTATGTGGAAAACCCAAAAGACTCTACCTCCAAACTATTAGAACTCATACAACAATTCAGTAATGTGGCAGTATACAAAATCAATGCACCGAAATCAGTTGCATTTTTATACACTAACAATGAAAATATAGAAAGGGAAATCAGAGAATCGATTCCATTTACTATAGCACCAAAAACCATAAGATACTTAGGAATAAACCTAACTAAAGAGTTAAAGATCTGTACTCGAGGAACTACAGAACACTCATGAAAGAAATTGAAGAAGACGCAAAAAGATGGAAGAGCATCCCATGTTCATGGATCAAAAGAATAAACATTGTCAAAATGTCTATACTTCCCAGAGCAATCTATACTTTCAATGCCATTCTGATCAAAATTCCACCAACATTCTTCAAAGCATTGGAACAAGCAATCCTAAAATTTATATGGTACCAAAAAAGATCCCAAATCGCTAAGGAATTGTTGAAGAAGAAAAACAAAGCTGGGGGCATCATGTTACCCAACTTCAGGCTTTATTACAAAGCTGTGATCACCAAGACAGCATGGTACTGGCACAAAAACAGACAAATAGAACAATGGAACAGAGTAGATAGTCCAGATATGGACCCACAAATCTATGGTCAAATCATCTTCTACAAAGCAGGAAAAAATAATATCCTTGGAAAAAAGACAGTCTCTTCAATAAATGGTGCTGGGAAAATTGGACAGCTATGTATAGAAGAATGAAGCTAGACCATTCTCTTACACCACACACAAAGGCAAGCTCAAAATGGATGAAAGACCTCAACGTGAGGCAGGAATGCATCAAAATCCTAAAAGAGAACATAGGCAGTAACCTCTTTGACATCAGCCCCAGCAGCTTCTTTCAAGACACGTCTCCAAAGGCAAAGGAGACAAAAGCGAAAATAAACTTTTGGGCCTTCATCAAAATAAAAAGCTTCTGTACAACAAAGGAAACAGTCAACAAAACAAAGAGGCAACCTACCTAATGGGAGAGAATATTTGTAAATGACACTACAGACAAAGGGCTGATATCCAAGATCTATAAAGAACTACTCAAACTCAACATCCAAAAAGAAGATGAACACATCAAAAAATGGGCAGGAGACATGAAGAGGTACTTCTCTATAGAAGATCTACAAATGGCTAATAGACACGTGAAAAAATGTTCATCCTCACTAGCTATCAGGGAAATTCAAATCCAAACCACACTGGGATACCACCTTACACCAGTCAGAATGGCCAAAATTAACAAGACAGGAAACAACAAGTGTTGGAGGGGCTGCGGAGAAAGGGAAACTCTCTTACACTGTTGGTGGGAATGCAAGTTGGTGCAGCCGCTTTGGAAAGCAGAGTGGACATTCCTTCAAAAATTAAAAATAGAACTATCCTATGACCCTGTAATTGCACTACTAGGTATTTATCCCAAAGATACAGATGTAGTGAAAGGAAGGGCCATATGTACTCCAATGTTCATTGTAGCAATGGCCACAATCACCAAACTGTGGAAAGAGCCAAGGTGCCCATCAACAGATGAATGGATAAAGAAGATGTGGTACATATATACAATGGAATACTATGCCTCCATCAGAAAGGATGAATATCCAACTTTTGTAGCAACATGGACTGGACTGGAAGAGATTATGCTGAGTGAAATAAGCCAAGTAGAGAAAGTCAAG
>PITA01002858.1:0-52233 GCA_004023965.1 Spilogale gracilis | reverse complement strand
CTGTGGTGCATAAGGGGTAATATAGAGGACAGTAGGAGAAGGAAAGGAAATGGGAAGTAGGGTAATTTGGGGAGAGAAACAAAATATGAAAGAATTTGGACTCAGAAACTAACTGAGGGTCTTGGAGGGAAGGGGGGGGATGGAAGAGCCTGGTGGTGGGTATTGAGGGCACCTATTGCATGGAGCACTGGGTGTGGGGCATAAACAATGAATCTTATAACACTGAAAAAATAAAATTAAATTTAAAAATGAAATGAAAATACTCAGAATGAAAGAAAATATTTGTAAATCATATTTATAAGAGGCTTTATCAGAATATCTAAAGAAGTCTTACAACTCAGGGATTAAAAGACAAATAACCCTGTTAAAAGATTTATGGAAGACCCGAATAGATACTTCTCCAAAGAAGATATACACATGTCCAATAAATGCACGTGAAGATGTTCAACATATTAGTGATTAGAGAAATGTAAATCAAAATCACATTGAAATACCTCTTCATATTTTCTAGGGTTGTTAAAATAAAAAGTCAGCCAATAACAAGAGTTAAAGAGGATACAGAGAATTTGCTGATAAGCCTGAGATATGATGCCACAACTTTGAAAATCAATCTATTTGTTCTTCCAAATGTTAAACATACACTTACCACGTAACCCAGAAAGTCCACTCTTAGGTATATACCCAAAAAGTGAAAACACACACACACCCAAAATAATACATTAGTATCAACATTATTTATAATAACCAAAAAACCAAAAAAGTAGAAACAGTCCAATCATCCATTGATTCATGAATAATAAACAAAATATGATATATCCATACAGTGAAATACTTGTTTGGCAATAAAAGGGAATGATGTACTGACATCAGCTTCAACATGGATGAGCCTCAAAAACATTATGTTACATGAATGATACCAGCCACAAAAGCTGACATATTGTATGATCCCTTTTATACTAATCATCCAGAACAGACAAATGCATGCATAGAGGCATAAAGTAGATTCATGGTTGCCATGGGTTGGGGAATGTGGGGCAAGAAAAAGATGAGGTAATTGAAATTATATGTAGTTTTTATTTTTGGTGGTGAGAATATTTTCAGATTACTTAGTGGTGATGGTTACACAACTCCAGGAATATACTAAAAACCACTGAATTCTACATTTTACAAGGCAAATTTTATGTTACATGAATTAGATCTCAACAAAGATGTTATAAAATTTTTAAAAAATATTATAATATCATCTAATACAGCCCAGATGTAAATGAACTCCAGGGCAATAAGTAAAAGGAATTTTTACCACCATTCACCCTCTAGCTATGAAGCTTATAAGAAAGAAGGTATAATAATTCCCTTCTCTATGATGACTTACTCTGCCAGACTGAGACACTGAACTGATACCTGAAACTGCAGAGACTGAACTTGAGTTTCTTAAACCAAATGATGTTTCTCCCACTACTTAACCAACATTAGTGGAACCAAGTAATGATTTTACTGAATTTCATTATCTATGCCATTTTACTGATGTGTAAAATAGACTTAATGGTGGTTTTAAGCATACCACTTTTAATGTCTTTGGGGAACTAAGACAGTTTGCAACATTAAGTTTTTACATTAAGGTTTGCTATATCATTTCATTATAATCAGTTTCAATGCTTTCTAAGGAAGCATTTGCATCTATAAATCACCCTTAAAGGTAAAAATATAGGGTTTTCTATATATTAAAACTCTGAGAACTAGCTGTGTTTAAAGAAAAAAGCAAATATAAAGTTTTGGAAGGTTCCCAATGAATTTAATTTAAAAAAAATTGCACAAACGTATTCACAATTCATGTTGTCTAGTTAGCTTTTGGTTGGTCTATTGTTATTGAATTATCTGAATGGTGAAACCATTTTTTTTCCTTGCTTATTAGAAAAAAAGACATGATAAGCATAATAATAACCAACTTCTATTTTGAAAATTTCATACAAGATTATTTTGTCAAGGCAATATAGATATAATACATATCAGCTATTTTTTAGAAAAAAATTAATGTGCATTCTATATTTAATTCATTATTTCAAATATCTAATTCATTATTTCAAGCCAAAATGGATCAATACATCCCCTTGAAATTTTAGCATTTCTAACAGTTGTAATAGACTGTATTTCTTTCTTTCTTTTTTTTTTTTGAAGACCTTGGTTTCAAAAAGGCAAATAAAATGCAAAGCGTTGATTTAATGAAATACTTAGTAATAAGTAGATAGTGAATTTTATATCAATTTTTCAATATCCCTTGATATTTAGAAATCTACTAACTTCTCTATTCTCTCTTCCATTAATGTCCCAAAGCCACTCAAGTCTACTTTGCAATAGAAGTCACAATGACCAGTTTTATATATTTGATGAACAATATTCTATACATTTATATGTAGCTTTTAAAAACAAACAATGGTGGAATATATGCACACAGTTCTAATTCTTTACTTTATTCATCTAACAAAATCTAATATATCCATACACAAAAAATCTCATGTTTTATAAGCATTATTATTTTATGTATGATATATAACAATTGATTTTAAGTACATCCTACCAATGGACACTTTATTTCCTATATTTTGGTATTACAAAACAACTATATTTCACAAATATGCATGTGAATCTGAAGAAAAAAAATCTTAGAATGGAAATTTCCAGGTCAAAGTGTATTTGACTCAGAAATGTTTTTGGGTGCCTGGGTGTCTCAGTGGGTTAAAGCCCTCTGCCTTTAGCTCAGGTCATGATCTCAGGGTCCTGGGATTGAGGCCCGCATCGGGGTCTCTGCTTGGTGGAGAGTCTGCTTCCTCCTCTCTCTGCCTGCTTCTCTGCCTACTTGTGACCTCTCTCTTTCTGTCAAATAAATAATATCTTTAAAAAAAGAAAGGTTTTTAACATTTTTATGTTAATTTTTATGCTTAATATTTTTAACAATTTTTTTTCATATTTGATGCATTCACAAAGAGCTCCAAGTTTGTCAATTTACATTTCATTCAATCAGAAATGAATAAGTGCTTATTTTTCCATAACTTCCTTAATATGATGCATTCTCAAACTTCTTTTTTACTTTATCAAATTAATAATGACATTGTATTATAATTTTCATTTCTATATTTCTTCTAATATGAAATGTTAAAAGCCATCATACTATTGTTCTCATAATGTACTTGGTTTATTTCTTGTGCCCACCCAGTACATGTTTTAACAGTTTTTAGGACCTTTAAGTTAATGTATTGATAGATTAGCCCTAGTACTTATATTTTGAAGTATAAGCCAAGGAAAAAGAAAAAGAAGGGGGAAAGACAGGAAGATAATGGTCTGGAGGATGAGAATCTAGGAAACGGTAAATAAGCATAAGAGGAAAAACTTTGGAAAATAGAAATACAAAATAACAGGAAAATATAAACCTGTTCGTTCCTTAAGACAAAAAGTAAATGCAATAAATCAGAAGAAACCAAATTAAAAATAAAAAAAATAAACATATGCATAGCTACTTGCTATCAAATTTAGACTCTGGATAAGGTCACCAAAATAACATAAGAGTGCCATCCTCATGCTTATCTTCTGATATGGCTCACCCTGTGATCACCACATTTAATACTGCTCTGGAACTCACTGAGCAATGGCCCATTCATGTAATAGCTAATTCCCAAGATGGAATTTTTTTCCAAGGGACAATTTGTGTACTAGATTCAGAGTTACACTACAAATAGTCCTACATTATTGAGATATTTGATATAATATTCTCTAGGAATTATAGTAATGGCTAAGAATTTGAATGACTTATCCTTACATAAGTCATGGCTAAGGTAATGTACATGCCTTAATCTTCTTTCATCCTCTTCTTTATGTTGGTTAAGAACTTTGACAATTTGACTCCATCTTCCCCTTTGGTCCAGTCTAACTGATATTGATTAGAGTCCATATAGACAAACTTACCAGGCAGCTAATGTGTGATTTCTTGAATATTTTCTCTCTGCTTAATTTAACTCTCATTTCACCAAACCTTCATATTCCTGGGCAAGAAGAGACCTTGTATTAGCCAGAATTGATCTACTTGATCTATCTTTTCTAACCTCCAGCTGTATGAATAAAACTTCTTAGTCATCTACTTTTCTCATTCAGTTATTCCCCAAATACCTATTTAACCACAATCAAATTCCTTTTTAACTTTCAATTTATGCTTATCCATAATACTACTTTGATTTTTACTTTTGCAGCTTTACTCCAAGTTTCTTTATTTGGCTTCTTGTCACTACCGTTTTCAATTCCTTCCTACCCCTGTTCTCCTTCTCACAAAATTCAAAAAACCACCAAAACCAAACAAACAAAAACAAAACAAAACAAAAAAAAGTTTCAATGCTGGAAGAAGTCAGTTTTCTATATTTTCTCCTTCTATACTCACATGACTTTTATAGTATATTACATCAACTTCAGTCCAGCTATGAAAGTCCTTAAAATCTGTCTACATGTCTCTAGTCATTTTTTTTCATTCCATAATTATATTAACTCCATTTGTATCATAATTATATTAACCTAATACTATCACTACTCCCCAGGATTACCAAATTTCCTACGCACAACAGAAAATAGAGGTTTTCTGGTGAAATAGTATAAACTTTCTGTCTTTTCCCAATATATAAACTCATGAGCAACTCTGCCATGTTGCAGACCCATTTTTCTTAGGGAAAAGGTAGATTTATGCTTTCTTCTACTTGGGGAGAAAGGGCAAGTCTAGATGTAAACTCTGTCACTTCATTGTCACCAGGATTTTAATTTGGCCATTTATTCAGGTATCATTTTTCTCTTTCTTTAGGGTCAATGCCCACCACATTAGCTTTCAGCATGTAAGTCTTTCACACACTAATAATTTTTACAAACTTCCCTTCCACTTTATGTTCATTCTAACTACTGCTCTTTCCATCTATTTCTTTTGAAAGAGCAGCAATACATGCTTCTCCTATGTCCTCTCCTTCCTTAAATTTACACTGAAATCCCACACCCAGATCACTTCACTTAATAAGAACTTTCAAAGGTCATCAATAACCTACTTAATGCCCAATCCAATAAATGATTTTAAGGCTTCCTCTTAATTATATTTAATCCATAGACCAATTGCTTTTACTTGGAATCCCTTACTCTTCAGATTCTTTGATACACTCATCTCCTTGTTTTTCTTCACCTTGAAATATACTTCAGTTTTATTCTGGGGGTTCATCCTCTCCCATCCCCCTTTAAATATTGTTTTTTCTATAGTTTTATATTTTTTCCAGTCCTCAATTCTCAATTTATGCATTTTACTTGAATGGATAAATGTATTTGGTAACCCCTACTATCACCTAAATCTCGATAGCATATATGTATATGTAGGTGTGTACATGTATGTCTGCTCATGGGTGTGGATTCTAATTCAATGCTTCTCAAACTTTAATGCACATTTAAAGAATGTGGGGATCATGTTTAAATGTTTAATGTTTAAATGAAGCTTCTGTACATCTGAGCTGGGACCTGATATTCTTCATTCCTAATAGTGTTCAGGTGATGCTGATGCTGCTCTTACAAATACTACACTTGGATTAACAAAGATGTAGCTCTCTCTCTCTCTTGAGTTCTAGATCCATTAGTCCAACTATACACTGAATATCCCTACTTGATTGTGTCATTGGTATTAAAACCACTACTTCTGAATTTATTTACCAATATATCTTCTCAAAATTTGGTTGTCTTCTGTATACTCCATCTCACAAATCATTCAGACAGAAAACTGTCAAATGAGAATTGTAGAAATCATTCTTGATTTCTCCCTATTCTTCAGCCCATTGCTTCTAATCAATTCTCAAGTTGCAACCATTCCATCTCAAATGAATCTTTTATTAACCAACAGTCTCATATTTTCTTTATTTCAGGATGACATTAAATTTTGCTCTGATTATGCAACAACCTCAAAAATGATCCCCTGCCTCAAGTATTCCATGCTCCTATTATACTATAAATTGTCTCTATGGTGACTTTTCTAAATCATACTGCAGATGAGTCACTCTCATAAATAATTTTTAATGATTTCTAATAGATTTCAGGACATAATCTGAATTTAGCATGGCTCAATGTCTCTACTTATCTCTGAAGTCTAATAAAGCCTCTCCCTAAACCACACACATTATGTTCCATAAAGGAGACATGGATTTTCTTGGCATTGAGCTACTGCATAGACCCCTATTTATGTCCAGAATGTCCCTACTGCTTAATATGATGAAGAACCTGTCATTTCTTTTTTTAAAGAAGATTTTATTTATTTGACAGAGAGAAACACAGCCAGAGAGGGAACACAAGCAGGGGGAATGAAAGAGGGAGAAGCAGGGGGAATGAAAGAGGGAGAAGCAGGGGGAATGAAAGAGGGAGAAGCAGGCTTCCCGCCAAGCAGGGAGCCCAATGTGGAGCTTGATCCCAACCTGAGCCGAAGGCAGTCGCTTAACCAAGACACCCAAGCGCTCCGAGCCTGTCATTTCTGATGAGTTTTGATACTATGGCCACCTGATTACCACTAACCAAAGCCTGCCTCATGACCATCCCCCACAGATAAGCATTATAGTCCTTACCATATTGTACTATGCTGATAACCATCAGTATGTTTGTCTCTTGTCCCTTTACCCCATATGCTGTAAAAGGACAGGGGATGTGTCTTATTAGTCTTTATATACCCAAAGTCTACCACAGTGTATCAGACATAATATATCCCATAAATGAATTGTTAGTTGCTTAAAGAAAAAGTGGCTAATGATATCTCTAAAATACACAGATATCCTAAACATCTTCTAAACGTACAAAAATATCTAAAATTAGCAACATAATCTTAATATCCTATGTATTTGTTCATATTTTGTCTATTTGAAAATGACAGAATATTGAATATTATTTATGTCAACTTTATTGAGATCAGGCAAGGAATTTTTGATGTCTCATAAATACTAATTTAGATCAGATACCCATTATGTGTACTGAATGTTCTTGCAAAATTCCCCCTTATTCATCTTTTAATGCAATATACATATCTTTACAATATTAATTACAATATACATATTGTATACATACAATATTAAAATATACATATCTTTACAATATTAATCTTTCTGAAGTTTTCAGAATATTATTCTCATTCAAAATCTTTTCTTTTTTTTTATTTTAATGGACACAACTATCAAATTCTTGTCAGTCAAGATCTAATCTCACCACACTGTCAGAATTTTTTCACTAAAATTTTTCTTTTATGTAATTTCTTAATCTTTTGGGATTGCTATGATAAAATATCACAGAAGCCAAATTATAAAATAAAGTTTTTCTCACAGGTCTAGAGCTTGGAAGTCAGTGATCAGGGTGCCAGCCTGGTTGGGTTGAGGGACCTTTTTCTGATTTGATTGTATCATGTATATGAGGACAAGGAAGCTCTTTAGGGCTTCTTTCATAAGGGTATTAATCTCATTCATGAATACTCCACCCTCATAATCAAATCACCTCCCACAGGCCCTACTTCTTAATAGCATTACATTGGGCATTAGGATTTCAACATATGAATTCTAGGTGGGCATAAACATTAAGACCATAACAAGTAGCCTACTCTGTACCTCAGCTTAGTTTTCTGTAAATATTTTCTTATTTTTGTAACTTGTTTCACAGCATTCCTTGTGAGAGAATAGGTTCAAATTGAGAACAGAGGTCCCTGGGATGAGAGAGAGACAAAACATTGCACAGTTTTTCCTAGATAGATAGGGCAAAGGGGCAGCTGATGTCATACAGCTTCACAGGAGGAAAACAGAGACTCCCTCCCAACAAATGATAAAGTCTGAGACTTTCTGCAAAAAGTGATAAACTATTTTTTGCAAGAAAATTAGGAAAAATATGGGATGTACTACATAGGATCCACAGATTACATTGAACTTTAAGACATGTATTTTTAAAGAAATAATGTAATCTAGGCTTGAAAAAATAATTGTTGTAGCCATAATTAGCTACTGCTTTTTTTAAAAGATTCGTTTGAGAAAGAAAGTGTGTGCACGCAAGAGAAGAGAGAGAGAGTGAGGGGAGGGGAGAGGGAGAGAATCTCAAGCAGACTTCCTACTGAGCACAGAGCACAGAGCCCCACATGAGATCATGACCTGAGCCGAAATCATGAGTTGCACACTTAAACTCCTCAGCCACCCAGGCACCCCTCAAGCTACTGTTTAAAAAAAAAAAAATTATTTAGTCATCCTTGTGAAGGATGCAGTAGGTGGAAAGGTAACATAATTATCAGTACATGAATATGGACTACCTGAATATGAATTATTTTTAAATGTGAATTATATCTAAACTACTCAAAAGGCAAAATGCACATGCTTCTCAATGCAGACTTTGGGATTAGCCATTCTCTACAAATCCTTTTGTTTAATTCATAAAACCCCAAGTGAAGTATTCCAGGATGTTTTTATTTGAAAAGAATGAATTGATCCCTTCTACTGAAGTCAAGATTTTAGTTTCCAAAATAAAAATTTATGTTGGTTTTCTAATAGAATGCTACAAAAAGATGTATTTCTGTATTATTTATTACATATATATTTAATTACTAATAATCCAAACTATGAAAATACATAAATATG
Source organism: Spilogale gracilis (assembly GCA_004023965.1). Lineage (NCBI taxonomy): Eukaryota > Metazoa > Chordata > Mammalia > Carnivora > Mephitidae > Spilogale > Spilogale gracilis. Next base: position 43,585 of record PITA01002858.1, on the reverse strand, counting down.
TAATTTATATGTATATAATATATGTGATATATATAATATATTTATATATTGAATGTAATTAATCCAATAAAATATTTAATTTTTATTTTTTATTTTGAATATACAATCTCTTTAAAAATTTTAGTTGAAAAATGTTTTTACTTATTTTAAAAATACAAACACATTTTAATTTTAAGAATCATCTGCACTAAGCGACAAAGTTTAACAGAAAGTACAAGGCATAAGTACAAGGCATATGAAGGAAAGTTTAATAAAATGTGATTCAAAAAGAATTTAGAAATGGAAACCAAAATAGGTAACAATAATACATAAGAAAATTTGACAAATTTATGTTTCTTAAAATATACTATCACCAGAAAAAAACCTAAATATGAAGAACAAATTTAATTTCTTGTGCGAGGTTTGCATTTCTGGACCTCACATAACTTATTTTTGTAGTCTACTGTCCTACACATAAATTATTACAAAGTGACAAAATAAAAAAGGAAAGTCAGTATACAATAAGTTGGAACTGTCATCTTAAATAGCTCACAATCTCAGATTTCCTGTGTTCATATGCTTCACCAATAAAATCTAACTGAAATGTATGTTTCTTTTTTTTTTCCTCTTTCTTACGTGGCAGTTATTCTTCTGCCTAATATGGTTGGGCTTTTTTTGATTGACAAAAAAGTTAACTACTCCGGTGTCCAAGACAAGACCTAATTTCCAGGTATTTTTTAATAAATGAGAGCTTTGGGACATTAAGAAGAGACAACGCAAACATTCCATCCAATATAATTGTGTTAATAACATTTTCCAACCATAATTTTCAAACCCTCTCTTATGTATATAAGACCTTTCTAATATCCTTATCATAGTCTATCTTTTTTAAAATATTAGCTCAAATTTTGCTTCCTTCAAAAAGCTTTTTATCAATTTATCAATTCTTCATTCTGTAAGCTTTCAACAAATTTGAGAATCGTCCTTTGCCCTCTCTGAATGTTTATATTTCAGTTGGTTTCAACCGACAATGTATGTTCCTTTTCAACATGGTGAACTTCAACATCATGTTTTCTTCAATAGCAATGCCATGGGAATATCTTCAAAGATAAATTTGCTTTATAATTAGAGATTATTTTTAATGTGGTCATATATATATACTTGACCCTTGAACTAGGAGGGCTTAGAGATGGCAACCCCCCACAAAGTCAAAAATCTATGTATAACTTTGACTGCTCAAAGACTTAACTATTGATAGCCTTGGTTGACCAAAAGCTTTATCCATAACATAAAATCAAGTAACACATATTTTGTATTTTATATATATTATATACTCTGTTCTTACAGTAAAGTATGCTAGAGAAAGGAAAATGTGAGAAAATCATAACAAAGAGAAAAATACATGTAGTTATTCACTATATACTCCCTATATAGGCAGTCTTCCCAGAAGTCCTATGGGTCTGTCTCTTGCTTCAAAAGTGTTTGGACAATCAGATGCAAGGAGGCCTTTTTTTCCAGCTTCTGACCACCCTCTAATTTCTTTTCCAAGAAATCCTTGGGACTCATATTCTCAGACATCCCCTGCCTCAGTCACCAGCCAACATAACTTTTTAAGCTTAGCTCCCTATTACTGATCAGTCATGAGTCCCCAGGTTCCTCAGAATTACTCCACTGAGGTGGAGGCTGCCAGTCTGCCTGGTCAACATGCGTCTGTGAGACTCCTACCCCTACCTCTTTCCAGGCTTCTATTCCTACCAGGATGATGTGACTCTGGATGGCATGGACCATTTCTGTGAGTTGGTCAAAGAGAAGGACCAGGGCACCTTGCATCCCCAGAAAATGCAAAACTAGCTTCCAGGATGTGTAGAAGCGGTCCCCAGATGAGTGGGGTAAAACCCTCTTCTCCATCGAGGCCACCATAGTCCTAGAGAAGAATCTGAAGCAGCCCTTTGCATGCCCTGGGTTCCACCCATGCAGACCACCATCTCTGTGACTTTCTGGAGAAAATTTCCTGATAAGGAGATGAAAGTCATCCAGAGGACTGTGACCACCTGAATAACTGTAGGCTAGCTAGTACCTAGGCTGGGGCTGGGGGACGAGTGTCTCTTCCAAAGGCTCACTCTCAAGCAGAGCTTGACGCCTCTGGTGCCAGGCTTCTGCCTAATCTTGTCCTTCCAGCCACCAGGCATCTTTTTAACCACCCTGGAGCCCTCTCTCAAATGGAAACAAAGGTTTATGCAGGAGAAAAAATCTACCTGTAAGTGGACCTGCACAGCTCAGAACCATGTTGTTCCAGGGTCAAATGTATATAGATGATAGATAGATAGATAGATAGATAGATAGATAGATAGATAGATAGATAGATAGATAGATGATATAGATAGATGACAGATTATTGATAGATATAGATATGTAGATGTAGATGATACAGATACAGATACAAATACACATATATATAATTGTCATTACATTTCATATATAGTATATGTAAATGTCATTATATATATGCAAAATCTTTTATATATCCTAAACATTTTCTACGGTAAAGATGGCACAAGACACACATACTCAGAAACATTATCTTAAAATTGCTTCATCATAAGTTGTGATATATTTAATTTTTGTCCTCAAAAGCATATTCTGGTAATTTCTCCCATCTTCAACTTTCTACTTTAAATGTGGCTGAGAATGCCAATTGGGTGGGAGTTGACTCATGTAAACACCATCTGGCTCCTTAGTTAGAGGAAGAAGTTTTATAAAGCTCAGCTTTCCCAAACCCATTGTCATTTCTACCAATTCTGCTGACTTCTTTCAGAATTCCCTGGGCAATAAGGAGAGTACCTTTCTGAGTACTACACTAAATTGTAAGATCAAACTGTCTCCCATTTTGGATTTTTCTTTGGACTGAAAAATAGTCAAACAGTGTGAAGTTCCACAAACAGAAGGATCTTGTTCTCCAGAAATGTGTCACCACATGGCATCTTTGATTCTAAGCAGAAGCGGCTCAGGCAAGCGGTTTCCAACTGTCCTTAGAAATGGGTTTCCTCTGTTCATAAGATTCTTATTTCATGGATATTAGAACCTGCTGTGTTGTTTCAAACTATGTAACTAGGGGAGAAATAGTAAACTTGAACATTTTGGGATCCTTAGTTTATCTTACCAAAGTTCTACAAATTATCATTTTATGCTTTTAAGCTGACTACAAAGGATGAATCACAAAGCAAAAACCTACCAGATGGAAACAGAATGAAAAAGAAATCTTATGATCTTTAGCTCTTGTTTGCGCCCTCCATGAGATAAGAAATAGACAGTCCAGCTGCCTGAAATAAGGTGTTTTTCTGATACTGCTTACCTGCAGCTAAGTGCCAGTAGGAAAGGGAAAAAAAAAGAATTTAATTCACTGAAACTAGTTATTGTTTAAAATAATTGCTACAGTAGAATAATACCTTTCTGGAGTTTCTGTGTGTGCAGAGGGCAAGATAGCTGTTGACTTCTCACCAGAAATATAATTTCCTATCTTATACATTTCAATGAAAGAGGTAAAGTATCCTATCTCACACCTCTTCAGGAAAATCACACCAGAAAAGAAATACTCCAAGTGAAAGAAACAGCCAAATGATATGAAGAGAAATCCAAGTTAAATATCACATCAAAATATCCCGTAGAAGGTCTTTTGCTTCTTTTAAACATGTAAATGTTTATTTTTCACACATCTATATATTCCTAGGATTCATTTTATGCCTGATAGAAAAAAGAACAGTACCCATACACAAGTATCATTATAACTTTCTATACATTCTATATTAACATATCTATAGTACCAAGATGTTGTTGTCAGCCATTTTAATAACATTTTCTTCATCGAACATTTTCAACCAGGGTATCCTAATATGAATCATCACCTTTATGCAAAGGTATGCTTGGTACGTTGTTCACCCTCACCCCTAGGAAGTGCACAAAGCTAGTCATTCAGCTGAAACCTCTCTCCAAGAGCTTACATACCAAAACTAGTGATAAGTAAGCCTGAGAAAGCCACCCTATGAGTAAACTACAACTAATTTTCATGGATATGCTGGACAGTTAATTTGAGAATGACTAATAATAATAAACACATAGCAATAGAAATGATTGAAAAGACCACAGTTTTGGAACTGTTTTTTGTTGTTGTTGTTGTTTGTTGTTGTTTGTCATTTACCAATCTGACATCAACAGCAATAGAAGCTGTAAGTCAGACGGGCGCCTGGATGGCTCAGTTGGTTAAGTGACTGCCTTCAGCTCAGGTCATGATCCTGGAGAGACCTCGGATTCAGTCCCACATAGGGCTCCCTGCTCGGCGGGAAGCCTGCTTCTCCCTCTCTCACTCCCCCTGCTTGTGTTCCATCTCTGGCTGTGTTTCTCTCTGTCAAATAAATAAAATCTTAAAAAAAAAAAAAAAAAAAAGAAGTTGTAAGTCAGAGATAATCAGCACAGAAAAGCAAGAGAAAAGGGTCATTTCTAGGCCAATCAGTGACAAGTAGCAGAGACTTAAAGCAACAAGTTTAAATCCATCCCTGTGGTTCAGTAGAGACTAAGTAATAGATGTCATTGGGTATTCTTTCAGTAATTTTCTCTGCTTGCTACTCTTACATAGGCTACTTCTCCAAATAAAGGATATTGATTTAGTTTTGACCCGAAGGTCCAGAGAATTTTTTTAAGTGAATTTACATTTTAAATAACAAAGTTTATTTAGCTTCATGTTTTTTACAGATTATTATTGATTTTATTGGATTTGTTGACAATAACATACCATAATTTGAAAATCAGCTGTAAATTGCCTGTAGTATTCTTATCTTTTGAGCTAAATAATTTTTGAAATATATAAAGCGTGTCTTATTTCATAGAGTTAAGCCAAAAACAATCAACTCAGACGTAGTTCTATATTTGGATTTATTTTTAAACTTGATTTTTCTATTATAAACAACAAATTATTAAGTAATTAAATGTATAGCCAAACTATTAAAAATAGTATTTAATACATATGAGTGCTTCTCACGTGCCAGACATTATTTTAAATGCTTGCATTGTATAGCTCATTTAATATAGCAATCCTATGAGATGGGTACTATTATTGCTTCCATTTTTCAAAAGAAGAAATTGAGGCACAGAGAAGTAAAGTAATTGACCCAATGTCATCTAACAGGCAAGGAATGGAACTAAAATTCACATGATTCACACCTGGGACAGTCTGGTTCCAGACCCCACACTTTTAACTCCTTCCCTGACTGCTTTTCCAAATTAACTTTCCCAATCCAAAGAGTGGGCAACACTAGTATAGAAATCCACTATACTTAATATCATCTCTTCATCAACCAGAAAAGTATAGCTACATAGCAGCAGAATGTGGGCTAATGTTTTGGAAGAATAGGTGGCTACATATGTAATTAAATGGCTGGGGGAGTGGGCAATGGGAAGTGCATATGCCAAAATGGTTTTTCCACTAAATCTTGAAATTTTGTTGGTTATATCCAGTTATATTTAAAGACTACTCAGTCTAATTTATCCTTTTAAAATGAAAACATTTTCAAATGTGAAACTTATCTAGTATGTGGCACTTCATTTAGGGAAATTGAGGGCTAGGCTGTATTGATAGCTCCTCTGGGGAGATTTCTTCAGTCTTTATCTGACGATTAACACTTCTCCCACGTGGAACCTCAGATAAGGCTGTTTAACGGAACAGCCAGGTCACAACTGGATATACGGTGTGCCACTTGGGCAGCTGCATAGGTCTCCATATTGCCAAGTGGTTCCTGCTTGGTCTAATGTTCTGTTATTACTGTCTTGAAACTAATAATTTTCTCTCTTTTTTTAAATTCCAATATAGTTAACATATAGAATGATATTACTTTCATGTGTACAATATAGTGATTCAAAAGTTCCATATATTATTCAGTGATCATCAGATAAGTATAATCTTAATCCCCTTCACATATTTCATCCATCCTGCTGCTCACCTCCCGTCTGGTACCTATCTGTTCATTCTATATAGTTACGAGTCTGGTTTTTGTTTATTTCTTTTTTCCTTTGTTATCTGTTTTGTTTCTTAAATTCCACAAATAAGTGAAATCAAGTGATATTTATCTTTCTCTGACTGATTTATTTTGTTCAGTATTATACTATCTAGACCCATCCATGTTGTTGCAAATGGCAAGATTTCATAAAAATCCTAGAAGAGGGCACCTGGGTGACTCAGTGGGTTAAAGCCTCTGCCTTTGGCTCAGGTCATGATCTCAGGGTCCTGGGATTGAGGCCCGCATGGGGCTCTCTGCTCCGTAGGGAGCCTGCTTCCTCCTCTCTCTCTGCCTGCCTCTCTGCCTACTTGTGATCTCTTTCTCTGTCAAACAAATAAATGAAATCTTTTAAAAAAAAAATCCTAGAAGAGAGTACAGACAACAACTTCTCTGATATCAGTGCAGTAACATCCTCCTAGATAGGTCTCCTGAGGCAAGGAAAATAAATACAAAAAAAGCTATTGAGACTACATCAAAATAAAAACCTTCTGCACAGCAAAGGAAACAATCAATGAAACTAAAATTCAACCTACTGAATGGAAGAAGATATTTGCAAATGACATATCTGATAAAGGGTTAGTATCCAATATACATAAAGAACTTTCACAACTCAATGCATACACACACACACACACACACACACACACACACACACACTCACACTAATCCAATTAAAAATGGGCAGAAGACATGAACAGACATTTCTCCCAAGAAGAGCTCCAGATGGCCAAGAGACACATTCAACATCGCTTGTCATCAGAGAAATGTAAATTAAAAGCACAATGAGATATCACCTCACACTTGCCAGAATGTCTAAAATCAAGAACTCAAGAAACAACAAGTGCTAGGGAAGATATGGAGAAAAAGGAACCTTTGTGCACTCTTGGTGGGAAAGCAAACTGTGGCAGCCACTGTGGAAGAGAGTATGAAGGTTCCTCAAAAATTTAAAATAGAACTAACCTATGATCCACTAATAACACCACTGGGTATTTACTCAGAGAGTACGAAAACACTGATTGGAAGGGCTGTATGCACTCCTGTTTATTGTAGCATCATTTACAATAGCTAACAATGGAAGCTGCCCATTTCCTTTGATAGATGAACAGATAAAGAAGATGTAGTATATATGTATAAAATGGAATATCATTGAAACATATAAAGAATAATTTTATCTCTGCATTGTGTTTTATAACATAAGAATGACCAGTAGAGGACAGAAGAACAGATATGTATAATACACGTGTCCACCATTCCTTGCCTGTCATCCACATATAGTGTTTGTGATGCCATGGACCATGTTGTGTAAAAGTTTAGTAAGACTCAAAACGAATACAAGGTAAGAATTTTACATCCACAGCTCGGTAACTGAGGTGAAGAGGAGGTGCTGACTGCCTTGGGAGGCCATGCTTTCCTTTGAATCATAATTTATTTCCAAAGCAAGAAGGCAATGACATTCTAGGCAACACGAATCAACAAGGAAACTTACCATATCCATTCTTACTCCTGTTACTTTCCCATATAAGACTAAAAATGATGATGGGGAAAGAAAGGGAAAGATGGAGAAACTCAGTTTCTTTTCCTTTCAATCCTTCCTTGTTCATCAGCAAGTGGAAGGTAGAGTATTGGTTGAATGCATGTTTATCAAGAAGTGAAATAAAAATTAGTGAGATGTTTTGTGCAGCATTCTCATTCTTCTAGTAAGAACTAAATATATATGCATGTATGAGCTACAAAATATGAAAAGTATAATTTTGGTGATTCCACATGAGTTATATGTCCTTATATTTGCATTTAAAACTGGCATTGCACAACTTAAAAAAGACCAGTAAAATTCATGGTAATAATTTAAATTTTTAATTGTTCCTTACTTAGAACATTAAATAGCAAATTTAAAATACCATAATAAATAGAAAGAAAGCTTGCAGAAGAAAAGAAAAGCTTTATGGTTTAGTACTTTAATCACACACTTTCATTTTTGTATTGGGCCCACAAATTTATACAGCCAGTCTCAAACACCTGGAGATGTTCTCTCTATTATATTGTATTTTATAAAATATTTTTCAGCATCATTGTAGGTTCATGTGCTTTGTTCCTTTCTTCTGATAATATAATATAATGAATTATGTTAAAGAATGGTATGAAAAAGTGGTGAAAAGCATTCCTTCTCCTTTTGCTCTTCTCATTTTTTCCAGCCCAAGAAATTTTCTTCTAGTCTGTTCTAGAAGGGGCAAGCAGGAGATGGCAGCAGAGTAGAAGTGCATTAACCTTCCATTTTCAAATGCCTCCTCACAAAAATTTTATGCATTTCAAGACTCCCAACTGTCCCCTGAGAGATTTACCTTTTCATGAATGAGACACAGGAATAAATTGTATTTTTTTTTCTGTTTTTGGCTCACTATTTCTCCTCTAAGGTAAGAGATCACCAAAAGATTCTAATGCCTGAGCCTAAGAAAGAGCAAATAAAAAAATAAGGGGCCTATGGAAGTATTTTAAAAGTACCATCATTCCACACCATAATAGAAAAATGTTTTAAGTTAACTTAATTTTATAAACTCCATATAACTCTATTCTCTAAGGCAAGCTACCATATAAACATACAACTATTTTGAAAGCTGCTGTTCTTTTTTTAGCTGCCTATGCTCTGTTCCTGCAACAAATTTTATTTTAATTTTTTTAAGATTTTATTTATTTATTTGACAGAGAGAGAGATCACAAATAGGCAGGGAGGCAGGTAGAGAGAGGAGGAAGCAGGCTCCCTGCTGAGCAGAAAGCCAGATGCTAGCCTAGATCCCAGACCCTGGGATCATGACCTGAGCTGAAGGCAGAGGCTTTAACCCACTGAGCCACCCAGGCACCCAATTCCTGCAACAAATTTTAACCACATGATAATTTTAGTTACTTTTTTGAACCACTCTTCCTATAGTGGGAATATTTTTCTGCCTTTTGTTTTGTTTTTGTTTTTGTTTTTTGGCCATTGCTGACATAAAGCTCATTAACTCATGACAAATTTACTTGATAGTATCCAAACAATTCCTCTAAAATCTTTAAAAATTCACTTTTTTTGTACATGTAATAGACTGCAAAGTCAAATTTTTCCCGCTGCCCTACACTGGGAACAAGGGAAACAAACCAGAGGGAAGAAAATTAAGAAATCCACATTCTAAAGGAAAATCTCCAGCACTGAGGACCAGAAGATACCCTTGGATCTTAAGGTCAGGTGATCAAATAAGCTCAGTAAACACTAACCCAGTAGATCACAGCAGCCTACCCAAAGTCTGTGGACTATAATTTATTGATTCTAAGACACACAATCCTTTCATGTTTTAACAATTCTGAAAACAAGTGCCCTTGCGATCAATACTAACAGTCACTTAGGCCTGGCAGAAGTTCAAATACAGTTGCCACTGCTATTCATGCGAGACAATGTGTACAAAAGAACCAGCATCAGAATTTACAGAGTGAGTGCAGGTGTCATGGAAGAAGACAACGCAGGGAGACACAATGCAGGAAGCTGTTAACCCAGGAAACCAGGTGTTTGTACAGGAGCAACAGAGGCAGAAATTAATTAGACACCATTCAGTACGGTCTTCAAGAGGAGTCTAGATATCTCCCTACATCTGCATAATTGCAGATCATGAGGTAGTTCTAGAAATGTATTCATCAATTTATTTTGCTTATATGTTTCAGCTTTTGTAGGCATAAACACAATACAAAGTCTACATGTGTCTAAAGACCTCTTTTCAATAAGATAAAATTTTGCCAAAAATGTGTGACAAAATGGCATTGCGGCATAATTTCATTAGTAGCATTGATTCCCAGGTAGTGAGTGACACATAAAGTAATGTTGCAGCCTACAATTGATGGTGTTTGAGAAAACTAGGACAGTGGAACCTGGAGGTTCTTACTAAGAGTAATACTCATGCAGAAGAAGTCTGTGCCAAAGTGCTATGAAGTTAAGGGAGCTTCAAAAGAAAATTTCATATTGATTAGGAGTGACTCATGAAGAGAACATGAACAACTCCAAGATGTACTGGATGTCTATTCATACAGCTTTTTTGTTGATCTTCCCTGAATCTACTTGGATATAGAAACAGAAACCTGGAAGGGAAAGTAGGACAACTACTAAAGAGTCTACATGCTCACCATTTGCTCTTGCAAAGAAGCATTCATTTCAAAGAGATAAAGTTCTATCTCAAAAGTCACTTTCTTTTGCTCACGTTCCACACAAGAAAGTGACTCTCCAGGTAAGGAGATCAAAGTTTGTACAGGTTTACGTTTGTACAGGTTGAAAGAGAGCTGAAGTGGATGGCTGGAAGAAATTAAGTCAGACTTGGTCTCCAAAGTTAGAGAAGTGAGCGCCAGAAAAGTTCAAAGACCTTGCATAAAAGAGCTACGATCGGCTAGACGCCTGCCTCACAGAAGACATCCATGCTGACACAGTATTTGCCGATGAAGCAGCAACAACACAGAAATAAAATCACATACGAAATTATATGGAGAGATTTTTTTCCCATCCACCCTAATGCCTGCCTATCTCTGTTGCAGCTAGAATATAATGAAGACTGGGGAAGGGGCGTCAAAAGGCAGAAACTTCACCATCCAACTCCCTCTAGCAAAGGGTTAAGCCATTGCTTGAGGATAGAGAAAGAGATGAAATGGGGAGTTTTCAACTGGATTAAATTTATGAAAGCCAGAAATGAAAGAACGGCTATGGGGTCTGCCTAAATGCTTTTAAGGGACTTTGAATTAGAAATTTGACACAGCACAACGGAAGAATGTGATTAGAAAAGATAAAAGTTCAACCTGCTCCATTATCTAGTTACCTTTATGTGTCAAACATTTTAAAATGTTATAAGCCTTCTTCATACTCTCCTGCCTGAAAAAGCTATACAAAAACAAACAGAATGAAGAGATCTGTAAAATATATATTCTTCTCCAGTTGAACTCTAAAGGTTTCACATAATCGCAACCTCTAAACTAACTCAAACACTTTGGATACAATAGCTAGGATTCTCTTCTGGGCTGCATTTTCAGAAAATGCTACTAACTATATTTTTTTGTAACAGCCCACTAATCTAACATTCCAGCTGCATTGTCCACAACAAGGCTCTTAATCTCTTTCCCAATACTTTGTGCTTCTCTGTTAGCTTACTTTGAATAATGAGTAAAATGCATTCTTATGTCAGATTTTAATATTTTTAAATAACTTTTTTCAATATCATGTTAAACAGTTCAACTTAGGCTGAAAGAAGTTGAGAATTCTATGTGTGTATTTATTCTGATTTGATTGAATATGATGTAATAACTCATCAGGACCCACAAAATTATCTTATAAAATTTTCCATTATAAAAACTATTGACAAAAGTTCTATATCCACTTATGATTAAAAACTCTTCAACAAAGTGGGTGTAGAAGGAACATACCGCAACATAATAAAGACCATATATGATAGATTAAGCAACAGGATTAAGGAGCTGGTAATACTCTTATTTCCTACACAACTCTGAACTCTATGATTGCATCTTTTTATTTAAAATATCATGATATAACAAAGCATGAACAAATATAAAAAACATGTTCTGAAGTCAAACAGAAATTCTTGTGTTATATTCATAGCTCTTCCTCTAAACTCATATCAAGCATGAATTTTGAAATTCATTTTGCAAAAATTATTATGTCACTTATGATGAAAAAAGAAAATTACTTGTAGACTTTCAAAGCTCTCATTTTAGACATTTACTGCATTACTTTTGAAAAAATGACTCTCCTCTAAAAATAGGATTAACTTAATTTTGTGAGATAAAAAGCACCTCTCCCTGTGGCCTAGTGTTTTTCAGTAGATTATAATCTTATCTGAAATGGATATTTAGTTCTGCTACTTAGAATGACTGACATAAACTTGGGCCAATCATTACCATTCTAAATAATTCAATAGCTCTCTAGAATTAATATTTCTCCCCCAACCCTCCAGATTTGCAAGAGTATGCAGGGTTTGTAAAATCCCCTTTCTGATGTTTGCCTCTTGTTCTGCAATTTCCAAATCATCATAATAAAATAAATTAATCAAGTTAAAATCTGGTTCAGGTATGAGAGGCATCCTTAAATTTGGCCAACACTTGAAGATTTTATTTTGAGAGAATTTTTAAATAACCATGAAACATTTAAGGTCTTTCTAGGTAATAAAATCCCAAATCTACATGCCAAAATGTAAAATGTGGACTGTCTAACAAAATATAGCAATTGCTACTTACCAGTTTTGCTCTAAATGATGTACAAAAAAATTAATTTATATAGATTAGGTCAGTAAACTCCAGAGTAGTTTAGTAACCTGCCCTAGATCACACAGCTAATTTAAGGTTAGAACCAAGACTTGGACTCAAGCAATCTAGCCTCAAAGTTCGAGGGCTTTCATATCCTAATAGGTCCTTTGAAAACTAATACATGAGAGCAGAACATTCTAAAATAATCAGAATATAATGACCTTCAATTTTTCCCCTAAAAAATTGTTACCATGTGCTGTCCCAGAATTCCTAAAAGGAATCTGAGCCTCTTATACATGTTCATCTAGATTATTCTCACTTTATGTAGATATCTGTTGAGATCTCTGAGAAAATACACAAGAGTTTTTCAGTTTTACTTTCCCTAGGTAAGCTGTCATCATACTTTTCTATTCCTCTTGATTGGGAAATTTATAGATATTTCCTGGACTTCTATCTCGGGAATAGAAAGCACATAGATGATTAGAACTTTTACATGGAACAAAGTTCAGGTGTGATCGAAAAGAAGATATTATCAGGATTTTTCTAAAATTATTTTTAAATTGGGGCACCTGGGTGGCTCAGTTGGTTGGGCGACTGCCTTCGGCTCAGGTCATGATCCTGGAGACCTGGGATCGAACCCCACATTGGGCTGCCTGCTCGGTGGGAAGCCTGCTTCTCCCTCTCTCACTCCCCCTGCTTGTGTTCCCTCTATGGCTGTGTCTCTTTCTGTCAAATAAATAAAATCTTTAAAAAAAAAATAAAAATTATTTTTAAATTGAATCACATGTCCCTGCCAGGAGCTGAGCTTCATCTGGAAATCCTGAAGATAATGGATTAATTAAGGGAATTTGAGATAAATCAATTAGAAGAGTATATATTGCACATTTATGCTCTATTTTTATTATTTCTGGTGACCAGTTTTCCTCATAAAAATAAATTATATATGCAGATATATTGATCTTTGTTGTTCTGATCATTCACTTTACCATTACCTGGAGAATGAGAGCAGCAAGAAATATGCCACAAAAGGAAAAGTTACGGTGAAAAATAAACATATCACTGAACCCAGCATGTCTCTATCTTTCATTCTAAAACAATTCTCTTTCTTCAGTCTGTTAGTGGAACAAGGCAGAACACAAAGTGAACTGCAGTGTCCTAAAGAGGAGGAACAGGGGCACCTGGGTGGCTCAGTTGGTTAAGCGACTGCCTTCGGCTCAGGTCATGATCCTGGAGACCCAGGATCAAGCCCCGCATTGCCAAGCAGGGAGCCTGCTTCTCCCTCTCTCACTCCCCCTGCTTGTGTTCCCTCTCTGGCTGTGTTTCTCTCTGTCAACTAAATAAAATCTTAAAAAAAAAGAGGAGGAACATACATGAGAAGTAGGATATAAGGACAGAAACACCTGTAGATTTTCATCGTTATAAAACTAAAATGACATATTTGAGTGAATTTTATTTGGATGTGTATTCAGAAGTTTGGAATCCATTTCTAGTATGTAGATCCACTCAATAAGTATATAGAAAGAAATCAGAGAAATGGGTATTTTATAACAGCAACTAATTAAAAACATTTTTTTTCTTTTGGAATGTATTTTTTCTTCTGGAATGTATTTTATATTGTATGTACATACTGCCTGCTGATGGCTTGTAAATTCACATTTTGAAACCAAATTAAGCTATCACACTGTACAGAAACAATGGAAGGAGGCTCTGCTTTTCTGGTTTATGTTAAACTCATCTTTTATTGTCCACTTACAGGGATATTGCCTATAGAAGGGTAAGGTTGAAAAACTTTAGAATGTCAGTTGGCAATTTTGGGGTTTCTCTGCCTCATAACTGTCTCTTTTATACCACCAAATTTCTTATATTACTGGAGAAAAATAAAGTGGAGACATAAAATCTAGAGTTACAGAGGACTTCAGAGAATAGCCGGATATCCCATTACAAATTCCTAGCACAGCCTGGCAGGTAATGTAATGACTGATAAAGTAGTGCTGTGGGCAAGTAGAGAGCTCATACTCCATCTGAAGGGGTCCATCCATTGCTGTATTACTGGTGACCCACAGGCTTGAAGAATATAAGATCAATTGTGCTAAATATTCATAGTTTTCAATTAAAACCACAAATCCATAACTTGATATGATGTGTTCTAATTTCAAGTGTTTTAAATCTTTTTTAAAAAGATTTTATTTATTTATTTGACAGAGAAAGAGATCACAAGTAGGCAGAGAGGAGGCAGAGAGAGAGGAGGAAGCAGACTCCCTGCTGAGCAGAGACCCCGATGCAGGCCTCGATCCCAAGACCCTGAGATCATGACCTGAGCTGAAGGCAGAGGCTTTAACTGACTGAGCCACCCAGGCACCCAAATTTCAAGTGTTTTAAAATAATTTAGTTTATTCCAACAACAACACTGTGAGGGTCAGTATGGGAAAGTATAACCATCCCCAAGGTCATCAGTCTGTGAACTCTGACCCATATTTTCATGCTTATTTTATAGATAAGTAACTGATGGTAAGTAAGATGGAGAGCTGAAATAAGAACTCAGTATTCCTCCCCTCCTATTTTGTGTCTTTTCTTATATCTCATGGCATTAGCTACTTCTCTGCTTCAGTATATCATTAGAAATATGGAGTGTGCTTAAAAACTTGAAGTGTTAACTTTCTACGATATAGTAGTTGACAATACAGATCTAGTGCCAACATGACTTTATATTTTTTAAGATGTATTTATTTACTGAAAGAAGGGAGTAGAGGGGAAACAGACCTGGGCTCGATCCCTCTACCAAGAGATCATGACCCAAGCTGAAACCAACAGTCAAACTCCAACCCACAGAGCCACCCAGGCACCCTGCCAAAATGACTTTATATTTACTTTCACTGCACTAGCTTCCACTAGTTCTGTGAACTTAGGGAAGTTCCTCAAACTCTCTAAAACCTAGTTCTTGCATCTCTAAAGTAGGAGACAATATTATCCTTTTCATTGGGCTGTTATGAAAATTATATATATAATAATATATTATTATATAAATACATATAAATTATATATTATATAGTTATATAATATATATTATATAATTTATATAAATATAATAAATGTAGAGTTTATCTAAAACTGCCTGGCCCATATCCAATTAGCTGTTATTTTCATCTAGAGCATAATGACCATCGTCATCATCACAATTTCTCGGCGATCTCAAAGCTGACAAGCTTCAGTCCTGATATTCTGCAACTGTATTCTAATTCATGACACTCATGGTAGAAGGGCCTCCTCAGTGACAGAAGGTCCATCTCTATTGCAGAGTAGATGGTATTTGCTATTCTCTGACTTCTGGGTCATGCCCCACTGCCTCATGCCATTCAGGCCTAGGCTCCAATGTCCCCTTCAGATTTGTCTTCCAAGGCTACTCTTGTTAAATTCTACTACGTGATGTTCCTCATGCTGCTTTTCTGTTCTTAATGGTATTTAAAATACCCGAGATTGGATAAGATACCTTTTTCCATATTTTTGTCAGCCTCAGCCCTCGCCCTTAAATGCGGTCTCCATGAAGATGGTCATATTGTTCGTTTGATTTATTACAGTAGCCTCAGTGCTTAGAACAATCAAAAAAATAAGAAGGCATTCAATAACATTCAATAAACTATTTGCTGAATGAATTAAGAAGTGATAAGATATTAAATAAACAAGTGCCAAATGAAAACCTGCTGATAAAAGCAAGTGGATAACAAAAACCCTAGATAAATTTAAGCCCCAAGCAAGTCTCACTAATACAAAAAGCTGGATCTGCCAATTGATATAGACTGAGAGGCTTCAGCCACAAAGGTACTGATAAAGTTTGTTTCCAGGTATTTCAGTATTATTTTCACTTTCGGATAAAGACAAATGTTTGAATACAGCTTTCCGACTGGGTGCTCTTCAACATTCATAGTATAAATGAGACAACATAAACACAAACTACAATTTTAAAAATATTTGACACAAAATGCTTTTCTGAATGTGGTTTCTTGTCTTAAAGCTGCTTTTTTATTCATCATGTTTTCAAAGACATCAGCTTTAGCTGTATTTGGAAGTGCTTTGTGCTAATTGAGTTTTATGATATTAATGTTATTTAAAAGGCCTTGACAAATATCCTCCTATTTTTTAATTCTTATTTTGTCTTCAATTCTTCCAGAAACTGTATCACTGTGAATCAGAGAGGACATGACAAGTACAACCTCAGTAAAAGATTTTGTGACTGCAAAATTTTCCCTGAAGAATGTTCTTTCTGAAAGACAGAACAGCCTATGACATCATTCACCGAGTCTGTTTGTTTGGAAGAAAAAGAGCAATGCTGACATCTAGTGTCTATGAGTTATAAGACAAAGGTTGATAATTTTCTTTATGAGCGTGAATTCTTACCGGGACAGATCATACTGAGGAGGAAGACAATGACCGGACAAGTAAAAAAACCAGCTTCATTTCACAGTCCAACCTTTGAGTTACCCAACAGAGTGTATCTTTTTATTATTATTATTATTATTAACTTTTATTTTTTCCAGAACCCAGCCTCCCTATCCCTCTCCTCCACCCCCCAGAAACCCTCAGTTTGTTTCCTTAGATTAAGAGTCTCTTATGGTTTGTCTCCCTCCCCTCAACAGAGTGTTTCTATTTGTGAATAAAACCAGAGTTTTAAATGACCACTTATTGATAACGGTAAAATAACGAGATTTTCATAATGACTTTGCGTGGACTCAGATTTCCTGTCATGTGAAGACAGCTAGTCACTGAGAAGAGAGAAAAAGAGAGAAAGAGAGAGAGAACCTAAGAAAATAATGGCAAAAGCTGTGATGTAAGCATTCATTTAAAAGCACCAGAATGTAAACATCCCCAGGATGCTGACTGCTGATGTCACTGAGGTTAAAAGCATACAATCCCAAATGGTGACATGAGTACACCTCTCCTCATTGGAGCTGGTTCCCAACTCCCTCAAAGAATCAGAGAATCCCACTTGCCTTCAGAGTAATATTTGCTGTAGGAAATAGCTCAAGCAGAAGTTAGCCCTGACTTTCATAGTCTACTACATAGCAGCGCATTTCCACAAAACTTCAGAACTGGTGAGGCAGCATGTGGGTATTTTCATCTGTTAGAACTATCTTGGTCTCATTGGAGAAAAGCCACTGGCGAGGTTATCATAAATGAGGCCATAAGTCTGGGTTGTCTGAAAATACTCAGCAGAATCTGTTTCACCCATTCCAAATATTTCTAGAGACATCTACAAGAAATTAAGATGATTCAAGGAGAAAACTGTCTATAAATGTATTTATTCTACCTCTGGTTTTATACGTACAGTAGATCTCAGCCATCATCAAGTGTACCAGAAGGAAGCTTCAGAACCAGAACAATGCTCTACTGCCTTCCAAGTGTACCCAAAACCCCAAATTAGGTCATATTGACTTTGAAAAGAGACATGTTTCCAATCTAACTCAAGTGGCTACAAAACCAATGAAAATGAGAACTACATGTGGAAAACAAATATCAAATTGCTCCATAGTTGGAAAAATTTCATGTTTTCTTAATAACTTTATTTATTTTATCATAATGAACATGGGTAATTCTTACCTCACAAACATTTTTCTTCCTATAGATGGGAGGTGTCTCCCTTGGTAGAATTTAATAACTGAATATAACAACAATCAGCGGGCCAGGGTGGTGCAGTCAGTTAAACATGGGACTCTTGGGTTCATCCCTGGCTCATGGAATCGAGCCCGTATCGGGCTCTGTGCTCAGCACACAGTCTGCTTAGTGTTTCTCTCTCCGTCTCCCCTGTCCCTCCCTTGCCTGCTCGCTCTCTCTCTCTCTCTCTCTCTCTCTCTCTCAAATAAATAAATAATTATTTAAAACCAAACCCTTACATTCTGAATCAGACAACATTTATAAGGCACACTCGACCAACTGCTCACAAAAATTCTGTTAAGGAATTCTTCCAGACTAGAGAGGTACAGAGGACTCTATCAAAAGACCTACAGCATCTCTTACCATGGGAGTATAAAATATATATCTGGACAGAAAAATATGACTTGGTATTCAATCTAATATCCCCCATTATATATTTTGGATTATCAAGAAGCAATGTGACACGCACTCCAAGCATTTAGGGTCTGGATTCAGAGCTCAAAATTTGTTTCTGTGATTCACTGATGCATTACCAATATTTACCCTTGTCCCAGTTTCCTCATCCATTGTTCTACTCACTTTAGGCTGCTGTAACCGAGTAATATAGACTAGGTAGCTCATAAACAACAGAAATGTATTTCTCATAGTTGTGAGGCTAGAAGTTGAAGATCAGGGTACTAACAAGATCAGGTTCTGGGGAGAGCCTTCTTCCAGATTGCAGACTGCTGAATTCTCCTTGTATCCTCACATGATGAAGAGTATAAAGAGGGAGCAGGTTCTCTCATGAGTCTTATAAAGACACTAATCCCACTTATAAGGGTTCCATTGTCATGATATCAGCTAGTGCTAATTACCTTTCAAAGATCTTACCTCTGAATACCATCACACTGGGGAATAGTGTTCCAGATTACAAAATTTGAAGGGACACAAACATTCAGATTAGAACATCTGTACAGGAGAAGGATGGTAGTGACTGCTTCGTGGGCAGCCCATGAAAATGTCCTTGATAAAGAATAAGTCTCGATAAATATTTAATACAGTTGCTTCATTCAAAAAAAAAAAAGCCTGGCACAAAGAATGTTCTCAATAAATGTTAATAGTCATTATTTCAGAGAACTTCCCAGATTAATAAAATATAAGCAACAACAATGATGATGATGTGGTTTTATAGGAAAAGAACCAAAATAGAAAACTTCCAAGGAAATTATGAGTTAAAAGAATAACCATTATCCTGAGGCACAAGATGCTATAGATTTTTGCTGTTCTACCAATAAAGCCCTGAAAAGAGGTACTTTTTGTTTCAACCAAGAGGATGGGTCCACTTAGCTTATTCTTCTATGGAATAATGTAAGGCATGAAAGACAGTCTGTGATCCCCTGAAACAACCTACTAGAGAAGTAACCTTCTTCTAGGGAATAAACAGCTTGGCAGACCACTCTATAAAGCACAATCCAGAAGCAATAAGATGTTGGGGAAATTTAAAATATAGGAAGATACACACACACACACATACACACACACACACACACACACACACACAGAGTACAAGTATAGTGTTTACGACTTACAACACTCCTTTGGACAATATGTATTAAGTAAAGTTCAAGTGGGAACACAAGATAGTACGTTCTTTTTTTTTTTTAAGTTTTTTTTTAAGATTTTATTTATTTATTTGACAGAGAGAGATCACAAATAGGCAGAGAGAAAGAGGGGGAAGAAGCAGGCTCCCTGCTGAGCAGAGAGCCCGATGTGGGACTCCATCCCAGGACCCTGAGATCATGACCTGAGCTGAAGGCAGAGGCTTAACCCTCTGAGCCACCCAGGCACCCCGGGATAGTACGTTCTTAAAACTGGGCAAAATTTGCCATAAAAGGGCAGAAAATATTGAGATACAAATACTGAAAATATTAAAAATCTAGGTGAAATTATGGTTAGGGCTCAAGAGAAACATAATATTAAGTGCCTACATTGAATTTACATTTCTATATAATTCCACAAACAAATCTAATAATGAGGGAATAAAAAGTAGAGTCAAAAATAAGAGGAAGAAATAGGCTTTCCCATGTGTTCTTAGTGAAAAACATAGGGATTCTCTGGGAAGCTCCCCTACAACCTTTTTGCTCACCTCATTAAATGGAAGCTAACTGTGAAACACACACAGCATAATGACTACATCTTATTTGACCAGGTTCAAAGTTTCTGTTTTGTAATTGTGTTCTATGTCTAATTAGACGAGAGATGGTAGAATTAAGCAATAAGTTAGTGAAAAGTTCAGGCTGAGTCTCTTTATTTATACTGAACAATGCCCAGCGCCTTCTTGGGTAAAGTTAACTACTTAATAATGGTTGATAACAAATACGAAGAAAAATGTATAGTTCCATGTATAAAACAATGTAGTGATAATGTGCTTTTTAAAAAAGCATTTAAATTAAAGCTTTTCTAAGTGAAATTTTATGATCAAATATTAAAAGAAATTGCCTGTTGTATTTTTCATACTAGGGGGTAAGAACAGCTCCTTGTCTCATTTTTAATTTTAGATCAGACACATACCCATTTTTATAATCCACCAGGAATACAAGGATTATGAAATGATAGCACGATAGCTAACAGTTCTGTACTCTGAGAGCAGTTAAATGGTAAAGACGTAGATTTCTGATCCTCCGTTAGGAGAGCTTGTTAAGAATGTTTGAATGGGCAGCACGTGTTAGCAGAGGCTTATCCAAGAATATACAATTCTATGAATTGGGGAACATGTTCATAAAAACTTGTCACTGTCCTTGATATCAGTTAAATTTCATCCCTCCAAATATTTGTTCAAGTCCTAAACTCAAAAGTAACCTTATCTGTAAGTAGGGTCACTGCATACTGAATTAAATACAATGAGGTCATACTGGAGAGGGGTGGGCCTTTCATCCAATACAAGTGTTGTCTTTTGAAGAGGGGAAGAAAAGGCATGGATCCCGGAAGGGAGAACAGACAGAGGCAGAGTTTGAAGGGCTGCAGTTGCAAGTCAGAGAAAGCCAAAGATGGCCAGCACACAAACAGAAGGTAAGAAGAAGGCAAGATTCTCTCCTGCAGGTTCTGGATGGATAATGGCTTTGTTGATCCCTTTTTTGGACTTCTAGCCTCCAGAGCTCTGATATGATAAATGTCTAGTTTTAAGCTTCTTTATACAGGTACTTTGCCACAGTAGCTTTAAGAAACTAATAAAATCCTTAATATTAAAAGATTTAAAATGTGGAAGAGCTCAAAGGACTTTTTATGAAATGATTATCATGTTATCACACGAGAAACAAAACTAGGACTAAAAATTAATGTGCAAGATGCCAGCAAAGAGCAACTTTCAGTGACAGGATCCAAGTTCAGTGGAAGGAAAGGATGACACTTCAATCGATAGAATTAAGTCTTGAATCCATTAGTTCATGAAGTATATAGGACTTGAAGTTTTAAGCACTTGTTTACAGTACATTCAGGTAATTATTAGTGTACTTCCTAGTTATTAGGAGTTATATTTGCTTTTACTTATTTGTAATGTAGATTGCTTATATCCGGTATCTAATACAAAGATAGCACATCTAAAAATATCTCCATCCTTGAATAACTAACATTCAGTAAATTTTCAATGGACTTTTTCTAGAGCTTTATTTTTTAAGATTTACATATTTATTTTTAGAGAGAGACAGAGAGAGAGAGAGCATGAGCTGGGGGAGGGGCAAAGGTGAGAATCTCAGCAGCCTCACCACTGAGCAAGGAGCCCCAAGGCGGGGCTAGATCCCACAACCCCTGAGGTCATGACCTGACTCTAAAACAAGAGTCTGAAGTTTAACTGACTGAGCACCCAGGCATCCTCCAAGAACTTTTTTCACATTATTCACCTCAATTCTCTCTACCCTAGGAGATAGGTTTATTAACAGTATTCTCATTTTCCTGAGGGCAAACCAATGCACTGGAGATTTAAACAAAATATTTGAGATGACACAATCGACAAATCCCAGAGGTGGGATTTGAGCATAGTCCAAAGAATCTGAGGTCATAATACCTTTATAATCTTGCTCCTTGCTTGGAAATAATTTTATGCAAACCTGCTTTCCAGCCATTTATAAATTGAAAAGCATATCAGGGAAGCAGAAAAAGCTCAGCATGGCTGTTTCAACTAATAAACTAATAAAATGTGGTTGTTCTAGATCTGAGAAAGTGAAAACATAAAGTTAAAACATTAAAAAAATAAGGTGTCTCTTTTTGATTTTACATCAGAAAATTATCAGCGGAAAAGCTAAATGACTTACACACCTAGTACCTTATATAACTCAGGTTCCACACCCCTTTCTTCTACTTCCTCACCTTGGAGCTGGGTAGAATTGGGTTTTATTACTGGATCCTGGCTAGATATGACATTAATTAACTTGAACTTGGGTTTTCATTTATAAATTGGGGATAATAAAACCTGCCCTGCAGTGTGTTACATATATATGCTATCAATGAAAAACATTTAATATGCTATGCTCCACATAATAAATGTACAGAGAATAATAATTCATAATGAAGGTCCTACTGACTTGGTCCTCATTCCATTTAAAAGATCTGATTGAAAACTAGGAATATATCATTCTTTTTTTTTTTTAAGATTTTTATTTATTTATTTGACAGAGAGAGATCACAGGCAGGCAGAGAGAAAGAGAGGGAAGCAGGCTTCCTGCTGAGCAGAGAGCCCAATGCAGGCTTTGATCCCAGGACCCTGAGATCATGACCTGAGTCGAAGGCAGAGGCTTTAACCCACTGAGCCACCCAGGTGCCCAAGAACGAGGAATATATCATTCTATTATCAGGTCAATCAAAACAAAAATACATGATGGAAGAATTAACAGAGTATATAAAACAAGAGAGTAGTGACTATTTATGCCATTGGATAAATTATCATTTTCATTAAAATTTCATATTTTATAATCATGTAGGTTAAAGTGATATATGTATAAATATTTAAAATCTACCTCATCTCACTCTTCTTTTGTCCTTTCAGATTTTCCTCATTTTCCCTCCTATCTTTTTTCCTCACAAAATAAATGGAAAAATAGAATTCACATATATTTTTAAGGTGACCATATTTTGACCAATATTTTGACCAATATTTTGACATAATGATCATGCTGTAAATAAAGATTTATATTTTTCTGGATATAAAGTACACAATCTAATATTATAAGTTAAGTAAGATGCTCAGATTTTTTTTTTCATATAGTAATTCAAAAAATGAAAAAGGAATCACATTTATAGCAGTTTTTCTCAAAATCACCAAAAACTAGAAACAATAATCTACCTCCAAGTGAATGAATAAACAATAGAATACTGTTCAGCAATAAAAAGGAAAATGATTGGATTGGCATGTGCAACAAGAAATCTCAAAAGTGTAAAAGGTGAGTGAAAGAAGCCAGACTCAAAAGGCTACTTACTGTACAATTCCATTCCTTCTGGAAAAGGCAAAACCACAGGGCAAGAGAACAAACCTATTAGTGTTTGCTAGGAAAGGGGCAAGAGAGGAGATTAATGGCGTAAGCGACCTGGGGGTAATGGAACTATTTTATTCCATGATGTAGTGGTGCTTGCATGACCCTTTGTGTGTGTCAAAGTCAATGAAATTTATATCTCCAGGGGGGGAATATTACTATAGTAATTATATCTCAATAACATAATCTTTAAGTGAAAAAAACTGCACAAAACATATACCCTGGTGAATTATTATGCTATAATCAACACTCAGGCCAAAAAGTAGAACTTTTTTGATAAAATCTCAGCAACCATAGAAGCTCCCCCTGTACTCCAACTCAATTGCAGCCTCCTCTTAATGTAGTCTCTCCCTGACTTTTTATTAATAGACTTCTTTTTTTAGAGCAGTTTTAAGTTTACAGAAACGTTGAATGGAAAGAAGAGTTCCCATAAATTCCCTCAAACTCCCCTTCCTGTTTCCATTATTTTTAACAACCTGATTTTGGATATTGCTAATTGTATCCCAGTGGTTCAACCTCATATGTTCTTCTGTCCTCTGTATTTCCTGCAAGTACATAGAGGACTTAGAGGCTTAAGTAGGTATGCACCTTGTCCCTCTGGCAAGACTACTGACATTGTTTTGTTCTTTCAGCAGGGTGACACCAGTTTTTCACACTTTATTGATGCTCACAGCCATTGTTTCTCTAAGCCTAGAGTCGTTCATTTATTGGAGACTTCAAAATGATTATATACTAATTTTATCATTTTGCTTACATACATTAGCTGAAATTATTTTATAAGGACATACTTTGTATCAACAGTACAGTTAATACAGGAAAGGGAAGATAAATGCCTGGTTCTTTCCTTTTATATAATATAACCAGTTTTCAAAACAATGACTTGGTTGCTTGTCTTCTCAGGAGGTAATCATTTATTGACATTTTTTGATATCATTCAAACTTATGGATTTAGGGGCATCAGTTAAGCATCTGACTCTTGATTTTGGCTCAGATCATGATCTCAGGGTAATGCCATATAGCCCTGTGCTCAGCAGGGTGTCTGCTTGAGATTCTCTCTCCATCTGCCTGTCTCCACTACGTGTGAGCACATGTGTGTGCACGTGCTCTCTCTCTCTCTCTCATCTCCAAAACAAATTAATTAATTTAAAAAAAAACTCATGGAGAAAGACAATTATATGATTTTTCTGATATGAGGAATTTGAGAGGCAGGGCAGGGGGGTCATTGAGTGGGGAAATGTGAATAAAAAAAGGAGGGAAAAAAATGAAACAAAATGGGATTGGGGAGGGAGAGACAAACGGTAAGAGACTCTTAATCTCAGGAAAAAAAAACTGAGGGTTGCGGGGGGCTGGGGATAGGGTGGCTGGGTTATGAACACTGGAGAGGGTATGTGCTATGGTGAGTGTTATGAATTGTGTAAGACTGATGATTTGCAGACCTGTACCCCTGAAGCAAATAATACATCATATGTTAATGATAAAAAAATCCCATATATTTAAATAGATTTTATGAGTTTCAATTCATTATGATTTTTATCACTGATGTAACTTAAATTGCTCATTTTGGGCCAGTGAGCACATCTTTAAAGAGATTTCTAATTCTTCTTGAGATGATCTTTTTTTTTTTTAAAGATTTTACTTATTTATTTGACAGAGAGAGAGAGAGTGAGTGAATGAGAGAGAGAGAAAAGAAATAAGCAGGCAGAAGGGCAGGCAGAGGAAGAAGCAGACAACCTGTTGGGCTGAGAGCCAGATGTGGGGCCTGATCCCAGGACCCTGAGATCATGACCTGAGCTGAAGGCAGATGCTTAACCAACTGAACCACCCAGGCACTGCTTCTTCAGATGATTTTAATAGTCTGATAGCTCCCTTCCTATCTGGTACAGAAAGCTATTCCAGGTTCAACTTTTACATTTGCTGCCCAGATCTGGAATCAGAAACAGCTTTTTCTCTAAAAATTCTTTTTTTTTAAGATTTTATTTATTTACTTGACAGAGAGAGAGATCACAAACAGAGGGAGCAGCCAGCAGAGGAAGAGGGAGAAGCAGGCTCTCCAGTGAGCAGAAAGCCCAACAGGGGGCTCGATCCTAGGACCCTGGGATCATGACCCAAGCAAAAGACAGACACTTAACTGACTGAGCCACACAGGTGCCCCTAAAAATTCTTAATTTCTTATAATGGGAAACAGATACTGCATCCTGAGTTTCCCTAGCTCTGCTCCTACTTTTCTATTCTGCTCCTAGTTGGCTCCTACTTTTCTCTGGGCCTTCTCTTTCCTTTGCCTCTGTGTTCCCTATCCTCTCTGCAGAGGAGTACCTGCTCTAAAAGGAATGTCTGGTGGCTCACTGTCACCAGCTCAAGGCAGCCATATGGCCCCTGTTCCTTTAGATCTAGTATATGCTTTATATCAAATTTACCCACTAGCACAGTGAACAAAACTCGTTCTGGTTTCATCAGCTTGTCTACACTGGACCAGTTATATTGCAGTGAATAGGTATTTAGGAATCCCATGCTTATCATCATGATCTGTCAAATGCCTAATTTTTCCCTTTGCTTTCCCCAGAGAAGATGATAACAACATATAGGTCTGTGGTGGTTAGTTGTTTTCCCCTCCCATTAGTATTTTGAGGGATATCTTGTTGCCCAGGTTTATTGTAACTATTCCCCATGTCTTTGAGTTTTGCCCTCTAGTTGCTCTGCATTTTTTAACATAGGCATGCAGAAAGTTCCAAAATTATACTACCCATGTCACTGTGCTCTTACCCCTTTCTCTCAGATTTCTTTTAACAGTGTTAATTTATTTCTTTTCCCCTCCAAATCCTCTTTGGTTTATCTGCTTAATTTTACTTCATCTCAGTGTTTATGCAAAGGTTAAATGGTGTTTGACAGGGTTTTCCCTTAGTCAATTTAGTAAGATATCGAATTTTGTAAAAGTGTGTCCCTAAGAGCTCAGATCTTATCTCCCGTTAAATAATTTCATGTTTTCTTTAATTTTTCAGTAATGGATCTACTAAAGTATGTGTCTTCCCTGAATTAGCATCACTGTTTATATCTGTGAATTCTTATACATATATATTCTCTTTACCTCCTTGTATTATCTTCCTGTTATTTTGGATGGAATTGCTTATATTAGAAAAAGTCAAGCTCTTTGGGGCACTTCTTAATTCTTAAGTCATCTGGAGGACTGGTCTTTAAATTTTGCTCTACAATTTGAACATGACGACATTTTTCATTTTCATATTTGTCACACAGTGAAGCTGTCATTGTAAGGCATAACTGTAAAAAACTAAGAAAAAAGATAAAGAACTAAAGATGGAGAATATTGACCTTAAATGGAAAAGATAAAGGAAAGAAAGAAATATATATGAATAAGATAAGAAAGTGTGATTTCATTGGTAATATATTGATAACATAATAAATCAATAATTCCCCCTTTTTATCAAACAATACTATCCCCTGTAAAACATGCATCCATAAATATTCAATAATTTTCTATGGTAAAGTATAGCTTATTAGTTCAGCCAATATATTTAGGACAAAGTTTCCTTGAGGGGAAGACCATCCCTAATGTGATGTTTATTTGCACTGACCTAGAAAAGCTCTGAAAACCCAATGAGGTTTCTAATTTGTGCAAACATCCATAATAGCTATCATATGCTTTATTGCTTTTTGACTTTCATATCATGTAATTTTTGGCTTGTCTTGTTTCAATTCATTTCCTTCCCTCAAAATATACTGTGGGATCTTTAACAGTGGGACCTAATAAAAAGTTTGCAATTTAGAAAACTACTAGATTTTTTTTCACAAATGTACCAATAAGATATCCAGGATAAAACTATGACCTCAGAGATTTGAGAGATTGAGAAAATTTGAGCTGTATTAGCATCTGCCTTTATCACAATCCTCCCTTTGCAAATCTTCCACCTCTTCTACTTGTCTGTGATTATTTCCACTTGAATCAGTAAGTACTCCCTCAGTGCATTTCTATAAGACTTACTATATAATCTGACTGCTTCACTAATTCCTTTAAAAATCCTGTGTGTTTTGCTTTGTGTTATAACTTCTTTTACTGGAAGAAGTGTGAACGTACATGATTTGGGGAAAAGAAAAGCAATGTCCAAATGACAAGATAAATTGACAAAAAGCTGAAGAATTATAAGTAAACAGAAAAATCTAAACGTGGATGCATGTTAAATTAAAACTCACCAGATCCCTACACAATTCAGGGTTATTCAATAGTCTTGTTTTATGTCTTGCATGACTGGATTTGTTTAGGTAAATTAGCCTCATACTACTAAAGTTTAGTAGTCTTTATGTCTTGCATGACTGGATTTGTTTAGGTAAATTGGCCTCATACTACTTCTAAATTAATTATGTTTTGTTTCTCTTACTTTTTTCCAAGTGAATCAAGATAAATGTATAGTGCTTTGGCAGAGATAAGATGCCATTTTCCCCATTCTCTCATGCATTAGAGTTTTCAAGCCAGTTGATACTTTAAATGTTCATGATACTATGTCATGACTCACTCAATATCTATCAACCACATAAGAGTTTTAGTTGAGAAAGAGGTTATAATTAGATCATAATTAGAACTTCTGAAGATAATACTTGAATAATCCCAACATGTATTACAAGGCTATTTACCACAGACACTAAGGGAAGACTTACATTTCATCCACTAATATCAGGATTTTTATCCGTAGAATAAATCTAATATTCCTACATATCTAAAGCTACCACTAGACTTGTGAACTCTGAGTCAGCTGTCAGCAAAATATTCTACATCTTCAAGTTACTCTCAGACCACCTTACTGCACTATCTGAAACCAGAACTTTCTGAGAGTGTAATTTATCCTGCATTATTGTCAAGATATGGCACAGTTCTTTGTTTCCATACTCCTCCTACCATAGGCTGAAAGTGGTAATATCCAGACTTCTTGAACAATCACTACATGTTAGGCATGTACATCAATTTAGGCATGTACATCACTTAATTTTTAAAACAACCCTACGAGATAGAAAATATTCTCAATTTACTAATGAGCAAAGCAAGCTCCCAAGAACTCGTTACTAAGGTCACCACATCTACTAAATGGTAAAATTTCATTGGATTCTGAACTCATTCTTTTTTTTTTTTAAGATTTTACTTATTTATTTGACAGAGAGATACATAGTGAGAGAGGGAACACAAACTGGGGGGAGTTGGAAAGGGAAAAGCAGGCTTCCCGCTGAGCAGGGAAGCTGATATGGGGCTCAACCCCAGGACCCTGGGATCATGACTTGAGCCAAAGGCAGAGAGTTAACTAAGACACCCAGGTGTCCCTCTGAACTAATTCTAATAATCACTCTTATTTGACACCTTTCCAAGACAGTAGCCTCACTGAACTTCATCACATGTTCCAAAACACTTACTTTCCCTTTTCCTCATGAAGCATTACTTCTTGAAACCCAAACCTTACCAGACAGTATCACACACTTTTAAAGTCAACTCTCTCTTATGTACCACAGTCCTAGATTATGATATTTCTCTTCACTGACACTCATGGTATCATCCTAGGTGATCACTATACCTTAGACCAAATCTAAGCCCACTCAATAGCCATTCTGGAGCCTTGTCATTCCTGATTTCCTCACATCTTCCACTTTCTGACAACAACTTCCTACCTTCCCAGCTAGCTTGCTTTAGTAATCCAGTAGAACAATTTCTCAATCTCATAAACATCATTAATCCAATAACCTGGACTTTGTGATTTCTCACCATCTGAATCTCTACTTGACCTTTAGCACTAGCCAGGAATTCTACTAGATTTCTCTAGTCAATTCACTCTTACATTCTTCAGGATTATTATTTCATTATTATCCTCTCTATTCAAATTTTCAACCCCTGTTCTTCTTTTTCTCTTTCACATCATGACTTTGCTTTTTCTTTTACTGGGAAAATAGAATCATTCTGAATAGATTTCCTCATCTTCCTACCACCACATCCATGAATTGATCTGTGTTTATAGTCACTTATTTTCATTTCCTAAAGGTTAAAAATAGATTATCCAGGTGTCTGGGTAGCTCAGTGGGTTAAAGCCTCTGCTTTAGGCTCAGGTCATGACCTGAGGGTCCTGGGATCAAGGCCCACATTGGGCTCTCTGCTCAGCAGGGAGCCTGCTTCCTCCTTTCTCTGCCTGCCTCTTTGACTACTTGTAATTTCTCTCTCTGTCAAATAAATAAAATAAAATCTTAAAAAAAATAGATTACCTATTCAACCTACTCTTATATAACCTACTCTTAACTTAGTCAACTCTCTTGCTTATGCAGAAGACCTCTCCTTTTCCTTTAGCTGCTCCACTAAGGCTTCTGTGCCCACCAAGTTTGTGCCTACTTACACTCACTAGGGTCCAGTGACATCTGTCTTTTCAGTCCCAGTGATCATCTTTTATTCCCCATTTGATTCCACATGTCCATAGCACTGGGCAAAGTAATTAAGGCTCTCTTTTAAAACACTTTATTTCTCAGAAAAGGAAAAAAAATAGAAACTGTTTTCATGGAAACTGTAGAAAAAACAAAATGCCAGCATTTTCAAACAACCATGGAAAATTATGTCATTCCATGTGCTTAAGCTTCCAAAGAATTGAAGTCAAAATCTGTGGGAGGGGCACCTGGGTGGCTCAGTTGGTTGAGCGACTGTCTTTGGCTCAGGTCATGATCCCAGAGTCCTGGGATAGAGCCCGGCATCAGGATTTCTGCTCAGCGGGAAGCCTGCTTCTCCCTCTCTCACTCCCCCTGCTTGTGTTCCCTCTCTAGCTGTGTTTCTCTCTGTCAAATAAATAAATAAAATTTAAAAAAAATCTGTGGGAAATATGCAGTGTCTGCCTGTGACAAGGGCATAGAAACATGTATAAGAGATGGAGGGTGCTTATCCAAGATACTTGAAAAGGTTGAAAACCTACTCCATCTTATTTGAAAGGCACCTCCCTGTTGCAAAGTTTATTTAAAATTTTCTGGACTTATTTCTGTGATCCATGGTTGAAGAATCCTTTTAAGCACATGAATAAAAGCCTATATTCCCAAGGCCATCCTATTTCTGTTTAAAGAAGAGTCACTGTTAAATCAGCATATAATATTTAAAAAATAGATTTGATTTTGAAAAGTTTTAAACATAAAACAGATTCTTTCTTCATCTTCCTTGAACCTGTGTATTTCTCTCACAGGAGCTGGCCTCAGACTGAAAAACTCTGGACTGAAGTTGTGTCAGCAGCTTTGTTTGCCGCCCACACACAGACACAGAGTCCTGTGTATTCAGTCCATGTTTAATAGCTTATTCCCAAGATAGACTCAGGAGCCAAACCAAAAAGGAGGTACACATATTCATGCTGTAAATAGTTTTAGGCAGATTGCTCTTGAGTAAAGCATCAAGGTCAGCTCGTCCTTGCTAACTCTGTTCTCTATTTTCTGGGAAAAACTCATTGTGATACTAATTGCTTTTTAAATTACTCAATGAGTCGTCCAACCATTGAGATCAGAGTTGTGCCTGCTCAGATTCTCTTGCATGAGCTGGTAAAGGTGTTTTCCAGTGTTATATAAAATGTAAAAATTAGAAGCAACTAATGCATTAGACTGTAATGACAGATTTGTTGTCCTCACTGCCCTATTTGGGCTGATACTCCATCTGCCCGGCACCACCAGCATTTTCTATTATACTGTGTGTGTTCTTTGCTTCATCCACTTATTTTCCCCCACAAACACATGCCATTCCATCCCCCAGGCTGAGCTAATTAGATTAGCCTCATTGTTTGAGCAACTTTTAAACTTCCTCTGCTAAACAGTTTCGTGGAACTTGTTCAAAGAGGTTGGGTCATTTTAGTTATGTCAATAGTACCCAGGCTATAATAGCCTATGATACAGGATCTATCTTGTAACATAGGAAGAAACAGTCATTCCAACATTCATTTTTTAAAATGTATTGAGTCTCCTTCCTCCCAATTCTGAGTATTTAAAAAAGGTAAAAGTTAATATTTTCATTTTCAGTGAAAGTCTATACTTAAATCAATTAATCCCAAGTATATTACTTTCCTTGAACAACCTTGCTAAGAAACTTTTTTTTTCTATTGCTATATATCTTCACCAGCACTTGGTATTGTAAGATTTTTATTTTTGATAATATATTGATAATATATGGATGTGAAATGGGATCTTATAACAATATTCTCCTCCCCAAATACTAATGGTATTGAGTGTTTTTAAAATGAGTATGAGCTATTTGAGTTTTGCCTTTTTGTGAAATGCCTGTTTATATCTTTTGCTCATTTTTCTGATGATTTTTGACTACTTTTGCGTTCTGTATATGCCCTGAATATTCATTCTTTGTTGTGTATATGTATTACAAACATCTTCCGGTTTGGGGCTTGTCTTTTCACTTATTTTATGATTTTTTTGATGGACAGATATTCCAATTTTATTTAGTAAAATTGACCAAACTTTTAAAAAATGATTGCAATGTTTGTGTATTATTTAAGAAAACATTCCCTTCTGCAAGGTGATAAATCCTTCTCCCGATTTCTATCAAAGTATAAAGTTTTGGTCTTTCCTATTTAAATTGTGCATCCATCCAGAATTTATTGTGCTCATGGGATAAAGTAATCACTTGTTCCCTCACCATTTACTGAATATTCTCTGATACTTATTCTTCCCCATGTGCAATTCATCATTGTCATACATACAGGAGTACATCTGTATTTCTCCATTCTAATGAACTGTATTAACCTGTCTAGCTCTGTAACAAATAAATATTAGAGCTTTTTAACATATCTTAATATTTTCTGAGTTCCTCAAAAATTCTACTTCAGGACTATCTTAATAAATTTTGGATCTTTGTGCATTTTAGAATCCACTTACCAAGTTCCTTGCTAATCAATAGATGTTGAGATGTAATTGACATATGACATTCTGTTGTTCCAGGTGTATGATGATTCAATATATGTATGTTTTGCAAAATGATCATCCCAAAATAAGTCTAGTTACCATAACTATAGTCAATAATATTGCACTGTATATATGAAAGTTGCTAGGAAAGCAGATCTTAAAAGTTCTCATCACAAGGAAAAACATTTCTTATGGTACGACAATGGATGTTAACTAGAAATAATTTGCATACAATTTCCTTGATTTAATACTAACTCTACATTTCATACTAGAGGACAATTTCTTTTACAAAGAGCCAAAAGATATAAAAACAAACTAAATTGTATGTAAAGTATTCCATTTTTTACACAGTCTGCTACTTCTAACAAAATGCTAATGCAATCTTTAAACTACTATGTGAAACTCAAAATGCTGTGAGATAATAATAAAGAGATTTTAGAAAGAAGTGTTCCATGACTGAATAACATGGGAAAACCATATGTCCTATCAGCTACCTGAATATTCGCAATGCAGATTAGTATATTAAATGCTTTGTTTGATCCATAAAGAAGAAATGAATTAACTAATGATTCTAAAGCAATTGACTGCAATTCTTAGAAAATCTATTAATATCTATTTAAGTACAATTTGGCCAAGAATCTGATGAGACAGATATGTGTCATTTATTTTTCTTTCTTCTCAAATAAATGATAAAATAAGTAATTCTTAATGACCTACAAGTAAATTGAGAGGGTTTTATAGAAAGCTACTTTTTCAGACCCCAATAATCACTTGAAGAAAATTCCAAAAATATTTCCAATAAGCCTATGGAATTAGATTAGTCCTTAGATGACTGAAAAATCCTATCATCAGGTAACACTATCTTGTATAAAGTAGAAAAAATATATATAAAATAATAACCTAAAGTGTGTCATACAGTTATCTCTTACTTATTTCTTTTACACACCAAATAATGTGTTTATTTTTTCTACATTATCCATACAGATTCCAATCATTTAGTAACATTTATTGGATGTAAAGACACTATAGTGATATTCATTATAAATAAGTCGTGTTTTTGTTTTCTGGTTTTGGGGTGTTTTGTTTTGTTTTGTTTTATTTAAGGAATGGAATCGTACAGGCTGTCAGTGAAGATCCTTCTCTGACAGTCAGGATTCTCCTGTCTGAGGACCAGTCCAAGCAGCCTCTAGGCTTCAGCTGGCATACCTCTTTACTTAGATTTAGTTAAGAGTGACGTCTACCGTGACATGTGCCTATTTGGGGTATATAAGTATCATCAACGTGTGTGTTTTATGAACTATCCCCACTCCTCATATTCTCCTCCAGCCTCAATAAACATGAATGGTGTTCCTCTGAGAATTGTGTCCCCTTCCACCTTTCTTTGGGTATTCTTCCCTTAATAGAGTCACTTATTATTTCTAGCTTCTACAAGGCATCCAATCTTATTTTAACATTCATACTGAATTTTTTTTACTTTCATTTATCCTTTGAGTCATTTCGCTGGAGTTCGGGAGAGGACAAGATATAAGCACATATGCCCATAACATCTTGAGCTAGAAATATGTTCCTTTTAATAGCTGCTTTTATTTGTTTTGGTTTTATAAATAAATGATTTAGTTTTGTTTATTCTCAGGAAATGAGACTCATCACAACTACCAAATACCTTGCATCTGTTAGCAATGAAAGCAAAATCTATACTCACACATCTGCTATGAATATTCAAAGCTAAGGTGTGAATCACTTCAAAAATCCTACGAATATATAAATACTTCACCAGGGATGAGTTTTTAAATTACAAAGTACTATATGCTAATCATAACAAATCTGAGCAACCCAGTATGTAATATAAATCCCAAAGGTCTTTCCCCTCTCTTGCCTATTCATATTAAACTAGAGCTGTCCAAAAGTTTGGTTATGTGAGTCTTTTTCTATTTGTTCACTTGTTCACATTTGTTCCTTTATCACAGATTTGACAATTTTTTAGATTAAATTATCTTCTATGTATTGCTGGGTATGATGTAGAAGACTATCAAAACTTGATTTGTTTTATAGCTTGTTTGTTGACTCTAATACACCAAATGCATTTTATTGTGGCAGTAAGTGCAAGTGTACCTTGTTTACATGGCTGCATATCATTTTCTGGATAAACTATTCTGCCTATTTATTGATGTTTAGCTCATTTTAAAAGTTTGTTTAAAAAAGTTCTTCAAGGTGCACTTGGGTGGCTCAGTGGGTTAAAGCCTCTGCCTTCAGCTCAGATCATAATCCCAGGTTCCTGGGATCGAGGCCCGCATCGGGGCTCTCTGCTCGGTGAGGAGCCTGCTTCCTCCTCTCTCTCTGCCTGCCTCTCTTCCTCCTTGTGAGCTCTCTCTAAGTCCAATAAATAAATAAAATCTTAAAAAAAAAGTTCTGCAAGGAGCATCTTTCATCATCTCTGTCAAAATATCTTTGTCGGATAAAATCATAGAAGGGAAATTATTAGTAAATTGGCATGCAAATTTTATGTTTTGATACAAATTGCTAAATTTCTCTCAAGAAAATAATGGTCTAGTTTCCACTCCCATCAGCAGTTGGGACCCATTTCTCCACACAACTAACAACGTTAGATGTCACCAATTTATTTTTGTATCAGTCCAAATAGTATTATGGTGTCAAGAAAAATAAGTACATAACTCCTAAATCACAGTGATTTAACACAAACAGAATTTTGTCTATCACCAAAATTTTCTAACCTTGTCACTAAGCCATTTGGAACAAATGTTCTGGAAGATTGTCACAGAGGAGAAGAAAAACTATTTTTAAATGTCTAGATCCTATAGTAACATTATACTTTCTCTTGCCATCGATTGGCACTCATCACTTGTCCCATCTAATTGCCAAAGGGTTCAGAAACATAATTCTTCTATGTGCTAAGAAGGAGAAAGCAATGGTTACAAGTGAGTAATAGAAGTTATAACCTTGTTACTACTGTGGTGAGAAAAGTGTTATCTCATTATGGTTTCAGTTTTCTTTTCTTTCTCTTTTGTGATCTTTCTCCTGTGCTGTTCCTTACTTAATTAATGACTTTTAAATTTTTAGTACTGTTTTATAGGAGCTTATAAAGTACTGCACATAATATCTTTTCCTCTTGTTTATTACGAATATTTTTCCTCAGAGTTTTTGCTCTTAATTATAATGACAACATGTTTGGTAAATGACCCTCCCTCTGAGAAATCACCAGTTAAACCCATGGCACACATCATCTGGTCTTTTATTTACATTAACCAAGTCTCTTGCCAGCTACAAGGCTAAAAAGACATACATAATTAAAAGCATCATATTTCATGTATAAAAGTGAAGATAAGTGACGCTGCATTACCTCAGCATGCTTCTGGTTTACTTCCTAATCTTCTCACCAGTATCTTTTTTTTTTAAACCAAGGCTCAGAATTTGTGTGATGCTGTCTGTGACTGGGGACTCTCATCTTAATATATAAATAACAAAAGAAGAGGCCTAATCCAGAAAAATTTAGACCTGAAGAGCTACTGAACAAAAATAATGCCATGTATACAGTAGTCTCAAATAAGCTGGAGAGGGCTGTTAGCAGTCACACTTCAAAAGCATAGATAAGTAATGCACATACGTATTTGGGGGAAGCTGTCCGAATTTAGAAAATCAGCAAAAATTGTAAATAAACAATGATGTTTCAATCAATAAATCAGGCTTGGAGCCCAGGAGCTAACCCATGCACAAATGGCCACATCAGGCAGAGCTTGTAAACCGCCTTCATGGCAAGAGCTACTGGTCTGCTGCTCTAGTTTCATGCTCCTTGCTGAGGCAGATTGGAAAGAATTTCTAAAGGCCTAATTTTGATTGGCTCGAGTGACCTCCAAACACAAAATGCACAAAACTGCCAGTTTTCTCTGCATGTCTTTAAAGTCCTTTATCCTTCAGGAAAAAAAAAAAAATTCTGTAAAGCAAAAAATAATGGTGCCTTTTCAAATGAGAACTTCTGGTCTTTTGAAAGCAAGAAGGGCTCGTAGAGGAGAAGGTTCTGAAGGGGAAACTTCTTATCACAGCTCCCACAGTGCATTCCAACACAGCAACTCTTCTTCCCAGAAACGGGCCACGAGCACTGTGCAGGTCTTCTGACTCCCTTGGGCAACCTGAAACAGACATCCTATCCGAGACCACAAAGGATGACAAATACAATAGGACAGTGAATTCACTCTGTACTTCACAGTAACCATGGCTGTGTTATCATCACTTATGCTGACTAAATTTCTCCAGACTAAATCACATTAGCGACCAACTATGTGCCAGGCTGGAACCTGGAATATATAGAATCATGACTGGAAGCTATGTTTTCTTAAGTCAAGTGTCAAAAGAATTGGGGTTACACAGTTGTAAATAAAGCAGAAATCCAGCAGCCAAAGGATTAACATAGTAATTTAATTCTGTAAGCATTTTCTATTTTTAAACCATCTTTTTGGAAGCATTAACCCAGGACATAGAATTTACAATCTCTGCCTTATTTAACTCATTGCCCATCACATTGCCTGGTGCCAAAAGTGTCCTGGCAAGGGGATTAAAAACTTAAATATAAAAGACTGAATCCAAAAATGACTAGGATGAAGGCATACCCAATTATAATTTAAAATATAAGTTTCTTACAAAATCAAGTTCTCTTTTCTCTTAGTAACATTA
Organism: Spilogale gracilis; assembly: GCA_004023965.1. NCBI lineage: Eukaryota > Metazoa > Chordata > Mammalia > Carnivora > Mephitidae > Spilogale > Spilogale gracilis. The sequence goes on along the minus strand of PITA01002858.1, from coordinate 6,555 downwards.
CAAACTCAAGTTTTGCAAACCATTTTTTTCCCTTGTATGCATCAAGTTCTTGTAAGGGTAAACTGGGGGGGTCTGCGGTTGGTCCTGAAAGAGAGTAGGAAAGCCTTTGAGACTTGTTCTCTATATCTTCCTGCCTGCCTGCACCAACACATCACTGTAGTGAATAATAAGTGCATAGCATTATTTGTTCACATTATACCTCACCAGGGTCACAAATTGGGCCATCAGGGTGACATATATAAACAAAAAGGGCGAGATGAAATATAACAGGGAGAGCCCTTACATAAAATGCATTTTACCAAAGTAGGCCTATGCAGATTTAAGACATTCAAAATTTTTTTTTTTTAATTAGGTGTCTGTTAACAATGAGTTACATCTGTTAGAATGTGTTACATCTGTTAAAGTGTGCACTTCTCAAAAGATAAGACTAAGCAATATTGTGTCTTTGTATCCCTAGAAGGTATGCAGAATCTAATACTGAGGTTTGTGATGATTATTTGTTCAGTTGACTTGAGGGTTTTCTCTTGCAAGAGTTGTGATTAGAGAGGACTTTTAAGTTCCCCTCTCTTCCCCTCCCAACCAGGCAGAAACAATGAGAAGGTTTGGAGCGGCAATTGGACACAGCACATGGAATGACCATGTCATGGGAGAAAGAAACACAGAACATGAGGGACACCGGGCGTCTTCCGCCGGAGCCCCAAACATCTCAGGGTTGCCCTTCTGTGGTATCTCCTCCTTGCTTAGTGCCCTACAATTGCTCTGTTGGGCACTTCAAAAGGTCATTTGCATTTTTTAAAAAATATTTTATTTAACTTTATTTATTTGACAGAGACAAACACAGCTAGAGAGGGAACACAAGCAGAGGGACTGAGAGAGGGAGAAGCAGGCTTCCCGCCGAGCAGGCAGCCCGATGTGGGGCTTGACCCCGGGTCTCACGGATCATGACCTGAGGCGAAGGCAGTTGCTTAACCAACTGAGCCACCCAGCTGCCCCAAGGCCATTTGCATTTTAAATGAATAACCTGCCAACTTAAAGTAAATGGATTAATGATAGACGTTCAAACATCATCTAGGACTATATGAAACTGGAACACACTACCAGAATTATTAAAATCAACTTATGGAAATGAACTCCTACAAGAACTACAGAGAAGAGGATGGAATTCAGCTGCGCTACATTCAGAAAAGGATGCAGAAACCAATCAATCCCATCTTCCTCTTTTACAAATAACTGAGACCCAAAAGAGTCACGTCCTTTTCAGAAAACATAGTAGCAGTGTCTCAGTATCGGAGCATCTGATACAATAACAGTTTATCAGTAGAAAAGCCCGAGCCAGAATTCACTCACTTTGATTCCTAATCTAATCCTGGTTCTTTCTATTGAATTATATAGTCTCTTTGTCAAAACAAATCTATCACATTTGACACTTCCATTTCAATAATGGCAGGTGAACAGGGTAGTAAAATAGAGCTAGCAATTAAGGAAAGACCGCACGAGGTCTCTCAGGGAGGTGGGTGGGAGGGGGAGGAAGAGAAATCTCTCTAGTCTCCTGTGGAGAACCAAAAAAATCTCAAATGGGTCAGGGTATAGCAAATCTATAATATGTGTCATTCTATTAAAAACAATAAATCTAATGGTTCAAATAGAAAAAAAAATCTGTGGTTGACATAAATCATATACTTTATCAAAATTTCAAATCAAGCTATGATTTATTTAAGTCAGCATTTTCAAAAGCTCACTAGGTTCTGCCCTGTAGAAGCATTAGGTGTAGATTAAAAAAAAAAATTAAGTAAAAATTGAGAGGTCAGTAGCTTTTGTATAGAAGAGCCACATTTCTCTATAGTTCCCCTAAATGTAGATTACTGCAAAGAAATTTCACTTGAAATAAATGCTGAAAACTTCTTTTCCTCATTTTAAAAATTTTTGTATAATTTCACTTACACTCTGTGCTTTCTTGTTTTTAATAGTGATATATATCTTCAATACTGTTATATAGAGACACAATCTATTATTATTTAATTAATTCATTATTTAGGTACTTCTTATTAATTAAATAATGTCCTATCCAGACCTAAAGTGGTCCTCACCTGACTCCATGAGCTTCTTACCATTAAAGGTTGAAAATAGGTTGAGGTCATTTCAGCCTCAAGACAACCTCTAAGCATTCCCTTTACCAGATCAAATTCTGTGGTCAGATGAGTACCACTGATGTTCTGATAATTCAGAGGGAATCAGGTACTAGTTGATTTGACTGTTTTTTCTCCCCTGTAACAAGGTAAGATGTCCAATTTGTGTTTCAGAATCAATACAGATCTCCACAGCATTATCCTCTGGCTTGCCCTGTTCAGGCATACCTCACCATCTTTGGGTCCTAATTCATAAACTCCTATTGTGCCTCCACTTCAAGGTGTACCCACATGGCTGGCACTGCCTTGGCATCCAGCAAGTGCCCCTGCCTTCACCTTGATTGAACTAGTTGCTTCTCAGCAGTGCTTGCCCATTCCTTAGGACCTGTGGACTCTTGTTCAATTACTATTTTCATGCAACCTGGCTCCACTTCAGCCTTCAAAATTCTCATTTGTACATTTGCTCCACTAACAAGATCTGCACTTGCATCTGTGATGGCTCCAACACCATGGCCTTCCTACTAATAGAAGTTTGGGGAACATGGGGATTGTTCTTGCTCTCTTTCTTCTTGGTCATCCACTGCCTTCAAGGCCAGGTATGGGTCCAAACTCATCCATTTTCAGAAATACAATGTTCTTCCACATTAACCAAATTAGTTAATCTCTTATCTCATTAAACATTTTGTGTTAGTCATTGCTTATATTGGAAACAAGACTGTAAACATGATACTGTTCCCTTCTTCAGAGAGTTCCTGGTCTCAAAGGGAACTCATCATTATCTTCCCATTGTTAATGATCTTACCCCCTTCCCTTCACCCAATATTCATTTTATCAAGTCCTTCTCATCCTATTACTTTCTAGATTATTTCCTTTAAGCTGGGAAGCCAATTATTTCCTTGGTCTCTAATTTTCTTCCTGAAATGATGTCTCCCTCTTAAATGATGTCTCCCTCTCCATCTTTATTCTTCATAAAGAACAATTTTTTAGGAAACAGTGACTCATCTGACTGGCCAAATAAAATTAGAACGTTAAATGAATGAAAAAAAGACTCAGTGGAAAGATACAGAAAGACACAGGTAACCACACAGAGATCTGCAGGAGAATGACACTTTTCTTATATCCAGTACCAGACCTTAGGAGCTTCCAAGTTCTATAGACTCAATATACTTTCTTATAAGAACACTAGTTAATTTAGTCTTTAGTAACTAGGAGTGAGTTTCTGTTTCCTGCCACCAAACTATGCTAAACAAAATACTTTCCTTTCCATGTAGAAAATCACCACCATCATTTAGACCACCATCATCTCTTCCTGGATCTACTACAATAGTGTTCCTAGTAGTTTCTAGTCTAATACACTGCCAATATGGTCTACAGTGCTACCTGGCTAAACTATATGCTATTCATGGCACGCTTTTTTATAACTTTTAAAATACCCTAATTGTCTACAAAATGATGTCTGTGTGCCTTAGCATAGCATTCCAGGCTCTGTATGATCTGCACCCCACACACAACATTCCCCCGATAGTGTACTTGCCATTGTCCTAAAACCACACTAATTGATGTGTGTACTTACATCATGTTGTACCTTCTTCCATGATGCTTTTCTTTCTGTAGGCAATTATCTGAGTCTATTCATCTTTCACAGTTCAACTCAGCTGATACTTCCTTGATGAATACTTCCACAATGAATATTTGTATTACTTCCCCCACAACCCAAAGGCCTAAAAATTTATATTTCATCTTTTTTTAAAGATTTTATTTATTTGACAGATAGAAACACAGCCAGAGAGGGAACACAAGCAGGGGGAGTGAGAGAGGGAGAAGCAGGCTTCCAACTGAGCAAAGACCCCGATGTAGGACTCGATCCCGGGTGTCCGGGATCATGACCTGAACCGAAGGCAGTCGCTTAACAAACCGAGCCACCCAGGTGCCTGATATTTCATCTTTTTAATAGTCCTATAAAGTTAAACAACCCTGAAAACCTCAATGAAATTATTATATTCATAATAATAGTGTCCAATTCCAAAGTTAATATGCAAGCAGGATCAGATTCCCCTATCCTTGCTCTGCCTGCTGCAATAATTTTCCCAGTGTTACCTGTCACCATGAAAGTTTTATTTTCCAGATTAATAATTATTGTATCATTCCTTGAATAATATATGTATTAAAAAAGATTAAGAAGCAATCAATAACTGGGGTACCTGGATGGTGCAATTAAACCTCCAACTGTTGGTTTTTACTCAGGTCCTTATCTCAAAGTCTTGGAACTGTGCCCAGTGTTGGGCTCTGTGCTCAGCACAAAGTCTGTTTAAGATTCTCTCTCCCTCTCTCCTAACCTCTTTCTCCAATAAATAAATAAACATATCTTTAAAAAATGGGGGGAGAAGGAATCAATAATTTAATAGAAACAAATTTTTATTTCCCCAGGATCCAGAATAATTTCACATATTTTAGATTTTAATAACTCTTTTTGTCAGGTACTGGCACACAAATCTAAGTTCCAAAGCTAGCATTCAGTAGGAAAAATAGCTACAAGTTTGTTTTATTATTTTTTATTCTAAAAAAAAAGCTTTTGGAAAAGAGGAAATCTATGTTAGGTCTTAAAGATGGTTGCCTATTACAACAGACTCAACAGGGAATGTTTAAGAAGCTGGAGATCTTTTTAATCATTTCTTATTTAAGATTCATTTTTAATCCTAAGAATGTAATTTTAGATTAATATTCATAGGAAACAAGGGTTTTTTGTGACATAATCCAATTACTTTTTGATGTGAAATGTATATATGTTCTTAGAAAAGTCTCTAGTTTGTGGCTTAACATTTTTTTCAAAACAACAAAAAATATCAAATTTCATGAGGGGGGTAAAATGGCAGAGAAGTAGGAGACCCTGTTTCAAACAGTCCTCTGAAGTGAGCTGAATATCTACCAGAGCACTCTGAACACCCATGAAATCAGCATGAGATGTAAGACTACACACTTTTGGATCCATAAGGGGCCAGAAGAGCATCACTAGAGAGGTAAAGCAGAGCGGGAGCACTCAGACTGATTTGGAGAAGAAACAGAAGGGGGAGGGAGCCACCGGAAGTGATCCATTGGAAAGTAATACCCCAATACAAAAGTGCCCTGTGCTTGGGGACCAGAATCAACTTGCAGTCTGGTTAAAAGCACTCAAAAACAAAGGGTCTTAAGAGGCAACTAGGGGAATCTGACAGCCCATGGTAGGGACATAAAACTGCGATCCCAGATGGAGGTAGATGGCGCTCCCTGGTGCCTGAAAGAACCCAGCCAGCCGGGAGTCCTGCACTGGAGGCTGCTCATCCCACAGCCTTCCATGCAACATCTGGGACCGCCAGGCCCGAGAGCACCCAGCATGGGTGTGAGCTCCAGATTCAGGTCTCCACAATGGGAGGCTCACACAAACCAGTATTACTCAAAGTTTCTGTGGCACAGGGGTAAAGGGACAAGCAGGGGCCTCAGGTGCCATTGTGGGGAGCGCACTACCTGTGAGAGGTGGCGGAGTGCAGGGGAGAGTGCAGAGGGGGAGTCTGTGTGTCCCGGACCATCCAGAGAGGAGCAGACTGAGGCTTCTCTCTGAGATGGAGTCTGAGTGTGGACAGCTTACTTTGCTTTGAATCTCCCCAAAGCTGCAAAAAGCCACAAAAGAACAAAAACTTCCAGAGAACAAAAACCTGAAAAATCAGTTTCCATAGAGCCCAGTCCCTTGATAGGGGGTAGAGGGACTCAGCTGAAATCAGACTGACTGGAAAACAATGAGGCAGTCCTCTCCCTCAGAAGGCAAGCCAGAAGAACAAGAGGACAACCACCAAAGGGTCTCCATAAAACTGTAAAATCCCCAATATCGAGGGAAAAACAATATATTAAGCTCCTGGTACTACCCTCAAACCTGTATATTTTATAGATACAGCTTTTCATTTTTTTAACTTCTCATTTTTATCTTTAAGGTTTTTTTTAAATTTTAAATTCATTCTGATGATTTTTGTTCTTTTATTTTTAACCCACTTATTATTACAACTTGATATTTAATACAATATTCCATAATAACTTTTTTTATTGTTACTTAAATTTTTTTCCAGTGTTCCAAGATTCATTCCCCATTCTCCACACCCAGTGCTCCATGCAATAGGTGCCCTCAGTACCCACCACCAGGCTCTCCCATCCCTCCACCCCCATCCGTCCAAGTCCCTCAGTTTGTTTCTGTGTCCAAAGTCTCTGCTGTTTTGTTTTTCTCCTTGGATTACCCTACTTTCCTTTTACTTTCCTTCTCCTACTGTCCTCTACCCCTTATGCACCGCAAGTAAGTGAAACCATGTGATACTTGACTTTCTCTACTTGGCTTATTTCACTCAGCATAATCTCTTCCAATCCAGTCCATGCTGCTACAAAAGTTGGATATTCATCCTTTCTGATG